>JAJGRW010004600.1:0-90000 GCA_025461045.1 Carex parvula | reverse complement strand
ACTTCAAAGAGACGATCCGAACCGCTCAACATGATCTCCATATTGAAATGTGCTAGGAGACCAAATTTTACATTTTTTGAAAATTTTTTATTAATTTTTTAGAATATTTCAAAATCACTGTTTTTTATGGTCCAGAATCCATTCAAAAACAACGGTTTTTTACCTATCTAAAAATATAGTAAATTTAAAAAAAAAAATGTAAAATTTTGTCTCCAAGCACATTTTAATATGAATATTATCTCGAGCGGTTCGGATCGACTGTTTGGTTTTTGAAAACGAAAATATGAGCGTGAAGTAAAACAAGATTCTTACTTCGCAACTCACCATAGCCCATCTCTCTCTATATATATGAGTGATCTAAAATAAGAAACTTTAAGAATTTATTCATATTTTGGTTGTTTAATTTGTCGAAATGAATTAACTCCAAAAATTACAAACTTGAACGCAGACACATTAATTAATCATATAGAATATGATGTTGGACTTCTATTATAAAATATCCATGAGGAAGAGAAATTATTGTAACAAATATAGCACAAAAATAACATTGTGGTAGCATAACTAAACTTGTTTATTTTGTTTTCATTTGATAAGTAACACTAATTTAAACAATTAGGATTTTTTATGCTTTTTTTCCGTACATAGCCAATTATCTATTGGGAAGGATAAATAGAGGGCTGGTATCTACATGAATGAGTTTTACAATAGATCAATTTGAATGAGCAAAATGCAAAGTTTGTTCTTTTTTTGCTTCCTACTATTTATGTTTACTTTTGAATCAATAATGATCTGCTTCTTTAATTCAATCATATATAAATCTGCTGCTTTATTGTTTTTGCAGTCAAAATTCTTTTCTTTTTGAGACAGCTTGCATCCTGATTCCGGAAAACTGGAAACTTTAAAAAGCAAAGCTAAAAGCTGTGTGGGGCTAGAAATTGACTAATGTGTTTAGTATTTTAGGCATTGATTTCTAATCAATCATATATAGATCTGCCGCTTTATTGTTTTTGCAGTCAAAATTCTTTTCTTTTTGAGACAGCTTGCATCCTGATTCCGGAAAACTGGAAAATTTAAAAAGCAAAGCTAAAAGCTGTGTGGGGCTAGAAATTGACTAATGTGTTTAGTAATTTAGGCATTGATTTCCGTTAACTTTAACGTTGTTTCAAAATAGGATGGTTATGTTAGCGTAGTCATTTAGAAGCCAAGTTTATGTTATATGTATTGTTCATGAAATTAAATGCGGAATAAAATATTTGTTCTATTTTATTTTTTTATGGATTTATATATTTGAGTTGAGAACTTGAATTATAGAACTCTATAATGAAAATTAATAAATACTCTAAAAGGTCCATAATCTTGGTAATTATCATGAACACTAATTCAACCAGTATAAAGATTAGTATGTGGATTAAATGATGGTTGTGTTATACACACCATATGATAATGAGTTATCAATTTAATCACATAAATACAAGTTGGAGAACTTGGTATTGGACAGACCCTAAATGAAACATTATATGGATTGTGTTTAGTGTCATTTATGTTTAATTTGTGTCTTGGATTCTAGATAGCTAGTTTCCTACATGCGATATATATGTATCTGTATATATTGTCCAACGTTATCCATAATTGGTTGCTATAAAGATGGTGTCTCAGTATGTTTATTTTCTACAGAGGGAAATTTTTCATCAAGAATATTCATGTCCCTCGTACTTATGATATGAGTGATGATATCCTTGGATCCCTTGATAAAATAATAAATTATGCGTTCAATTGTGATTAAAAAGTTAATCATAATTTACTAAATTATTTGGAATCTAGAAAATAATAATATTGCAAGATGACACACTCCTACTTTGAATTTATTCATAATTTCATGTGACATGAGAATTGACACAAGATAAATATTGCTTAAGGATCATGATACTGTAGTAGACATATCATATATGTTATTTGGGTAATTTATAATATTAAAAGAGAGTTTTGATTCTATTGACAACATGATATGGATCCCAATGGGTCACACCAAAATGGAAAAAAAGACTATAAAATAATTAATTAGGCATATCATATGTTGATATGAATAAGTGTTGATTAAATTAATTACAAGAGTTGTAATTTATTTAATTACCATATAATGCAAAAATAAAGGTCATATGATGAAATAAATAATTCAAAAAAATTATTTGATAAGGAATGGGACAAGCTGTGGACTATAAACAAGAAGATAATAGACCTAGTTTGCGACCGACACATGGCCATGATCGAGCAAGACCGAGTTTTACTGACCCTGACAAATGGTCCTGACAAGCTATTCGTACGTATCATACCGAGACACAAGAAGTATGAGCCCACCCAGCAAACATACTAGAAGTATGAGCTCGCCCAGAAAGGTAGTTGTGAGATAGATGTGAATGTATGTAGTCCTAAGGATGTGAATGGATGTGCGTGATATGTATGAATATAACAAACATACTAGATCAATGCAAGGCCTACGGTCATTTCATAAAAAGAAAGAAAGAAAGAAAGGTATATAGTCAATATGACTACTGAACTAAAATTAAAGGTCTTCAAAGAGAGAAGGATTTATCAAACGCTGCTTTCTTTTTGTTGTGCGTGATATACAAGACTTTTGATCTTCCACTTAGAGCAAATGTGATTGCTCTGGCCCATGACAAGTATTATTTGTCATTGAGCAGTATCCCTGTGAGTTTCTCAACGTGCTGTTGGATTGGTTCCGGTAATTTTTGCTGAGAATTTGGCTTCCTAGCTTTTACTGACAATTTGCTGGCCGTTTTTTTTTCTCAGCTGATTTCTGGTACTGGTAATTTTTTCGGTTGCTGGTTTCTGGTATGAATTGATAAGAGCACATACGCTCTTTTGTTTTTTGTTGTTGATTGCTGGTACTAGCTAACTTTATTAGGTTTGGAAGCTGATTTTAGCACTAGGTATAGCCTTTACGACACTTGGTGTGATTTTGAGCCGGGTTCTTATACCCGTTCTGATTGCATGTTATTTTTTGTGAGAATTGAAAGAATTTTGTGGAAATAGTGATGAACTTGAATTTATTTCATCTGATGTACAATGGAGAGTAGAGAAAGGGAGGGAATGGAAAGAAAAGAAAACTTTCCGTCGAATCGTATTTGGTTGACAAAATTATGTTGGAGGTGAAGGATATAGGAGATGAAATGTTTAATCTTGTATCATTATAATCAATATAATCGGTTTCCCTCCTGATTTGGGGGTGTAATGAATGGAAATAAATTTTGTTGTAAATATTTTTAGAACAAAAAACACAAATGTCCAACTCTACATCTTACATATATAATTCTCATACAAGTTTTTTGTCACAAACCTACAACAACCACCGAATTTCTCATTAACCTTCTAAATTTTAATCAACCAAACAAAAAATAAGACGGAAAGAAAGTTAAATTTATTTTTCCTCATTAATCATCCAAACACAAAGAAGTTAAATATGTTAATCTTCCTTTCTATTCCATGCCATTCCCTTTTATTCTTCCCCTTCCTTCCTTCCTCTACTATCCATCCAAACAAAGTGTAAGAATTTACAATGGTTGCCTATATATAACGTTGAATTCGCATCCTCTGAGATATCTCATATTTTACGTGACTTTTTGAAAAATCACAACCGTTCAAATACGTTCTACACGAATCTCAAAACTCAAATAATATTGGCCCCCTGTGATATCTCCGAATAGGCACCAGACACGTCGGTCACGCAAAATATGAGATATTGTTGAGTAGAGAGCTAGACTATATTGAACTAATTTCACTCAAACTATTCATACAATCACACCTCTACTACTCAATATTTCCTAAACCTTCAAACTACTACAATACTCTTTTTGGATCTCTTACTTTCACTCTTTTCTTACTTTGCTTGCTTGCTTGCTTGATGCCATCTTACATCTCAACTAGCCTATTTATAGTTGTCCTAAGAAAGCTAAGGAACTATCTAATTAAGGAAACATGCAAGGAATGTCAAGGAAACATCTAGAATTGGAGATATTTCTTGCTATCTCTAGATGTTTCTACAATCTACTTACAAAATTAATTATGGGTTTGGACTTGTTTATAATTTATCATAAGTAGAAGTGGAGACATTGATCACGGGCCTTCAACAGATATCTCAGGGGATACGCTCTCTATAACGGTACAATCTAAATATAGAAGTGCCTACTTCTCTTTGGCACTCTATAAATGAAGCGACTATATAGCAAGAATTTATTTTTGGAAGACGAAAAAAGCGCATAAGCTTTTACACATGGAGCAACCCATATTAGAAATGCTGCATGGTTAAAATAGCACCGGCCTTTAATATTTCTAATTTTGTCCTTGTATCTAGTTAAGAATCTAGTTAATTAGGGCTTCAAGGTCCAGAATTTTTATTTTTTCGTACATGCCAAATTTATATTGAGAAGGTTCACAAAAAAAAGGTGGGTGGTTAAAAGAGGCAAGATAATAAGATATATATTAACCAGCTTATATGGCATTGCCAAATACCATTTGCAAAATAGTCATTCTCTTCTTGCTCTTTTCTGGTTGATCTCTGAAGGTACACCCCCGCCCCCCCCCCCCCCCCCCCCCCCCCCCCCCCCCCCCCCCCTACACACACACACAAACCCACGTGTGCGCACAAGGCAAGCACACATGGAAAGCTCAACAAACTCCTGTTGGTCTACGCGAACAACAAAAGGGTATTTTTTTTTTTCTTTTAAATCTCTACCATTTTTTTTGCTCTTTAGCTCAGGGCCTGAGAATTATGTGTTTTCTAGTTTCAAATTTTCTTTCTTCTATATATATCTTAGCATTGTGATTAATATTTAATTTTTTTTTCAAGAATCTGACATGTTTGCCTTACAATGTTGACAACAAGCTCATAGAGTCAATAATTGACTGCTTTCTTAATTTGTCTCTTAATTTTTAGTATTGAAGTTCTGTACGTAGTAGTGCTCCTTTTGGGTTAATATTTAAGAAGGTTATAAACTTATAATTACTAATATACATTTTGCTTGCAGAGAAAGAAACAAAATATAAAAAAGCTCGTGAATTGCTATCAATTAATTACCTGACAATACTGAATTTAAACTGATCTGGTTTATGTGATATCATATAGAGACCATGCACAAATAAACATATATGTATTATGTCATTTTCTTGAATCAACTGATATATGTAAGCCTAGTTCTGCATAAAGGTCTAACATTCTTAATTTGTTTTGCATAATTTGCTGCGAATAATAGCACGCGAGAAATAGATTCAATAAGTCAGGTGCATACTGTATCTGCAAGTCACAATTTCGAAGTTCAGAACTATGCACTCACTAAGGCGCGTGGTGTAGGCAAGTTCATCAGATCAAGAACCTTCTTTGTCGGAGGATATAAATGGGATATATATTTCTACCCTGATGGAACCAATAAGTTGTCTTCAGAGTACATGTCTGTCTACTTTCGATTTAAATCCAAAGTAGGTGAACCGAGAACCAACTACAGCTTCTCTCTTCTAGACTACTCTTCTGGAGAAGTTGTGTACACAAAAAAGGGTGACCTGCAAATCTTCAAGAGCTCTCGGAATGGTTGGGGTTTTCCATTTTTCTTGGAAAGGAAAATTTTTGAAGCTTCAAAATGTCTTAGACATGATAGTCTCACCATAATTTGTGATCTTACAGTTATTAAAGAACCGGTGACTTGTAGTAATGTTCCCTTTTCAGTTCCAATTCCACCTTCTGATATCCATGAGCGACTCGGTGGTCTCCTTTTCAGTAAAAAGGGTGCTGATATAACTGTTGAAGTGGGTGGTAAGAGCTTTCATGCCCATAAATGTGTGTTGGCTGCCCAGCTCGCCAGTATTCGAGGCACAACTTTTCAGTCAGATGAAAGAGTCGACAAATAATAAGATCAAGGTAACAGACATAGAGGCTTCAGTATTTGACGCTATGCTTCATTTCATTTATAAAGACACCTTGCCAGAGATTGACAAGGATGGTGATATAGCGATGACTCAGCACCTGCTCATGGCAGCTGATAAGTACTTGTTGGAGAGATTGAGGTTAACTTGTGAAAAAAAGCTATGTAGTAATCTCGATACGAGTAACGTCCGTACGACACTTGCACTGGCTAAGCAACACAATTTACCTCATCTCAAAACTGAATGCCTCAGACATCTTGCCTCCCGAAAGCCTTGACATTGGCCATGGAAACAGATGGTTTTGAGCATTTGTTAAAGAGTTGCCCAAGTGTTGTCAAATAAATCATAACCAAAATGATTTGAATCTGATAATTAACTTGTTACTCTATTACGCTGAATATATATATCGATTTTTTTTTCTTTACTAGTTAATTAATATGAATGACTAATGCTATGCGTTATATACTTTATTTAGCTATGTTAATTGTATGTGAAAATCTAATTCTTTGTTTAGGATAACTATTTTTTTTTCTTGCCAAAAGTTCTTAAATACAGTAAACAAATTTTAAACCTAAATTAAGTTAACATGCGAACTGACATATATTCAAGAGAATTCATTTCGAGTAATATTTTGATAATGTGTTAAACTCTACCATGGATTGGCGTGCAAGGGTTGTCTAGCATATTTTGTGATGATGATGATGATGATGATGATGATGATTATTATTATATATTATTATTATTATTAAAATCCTTACAAAATTACACCGTTAATATTGCATTTGTATTCTACAATTATTAGTAGTCACATGTACAAACAATTCTACTTTAAAAAATATTTAAAATTGTTGACAATTAAGAATTGACACTTGAAAATTAAAACAAAATAAGAAATGCACGGAGAAATTACAACGTCAACACTCTTCTTTCTTGTGTCCTTCTTTCTTACAATACTCACACCTTGAGTTTAGGATTTGATCTCCCCTACCTCCGGCCCTGAAATTAGGCTTAGCTTTGGGCGAACGTCTTAGATTCGAGGTCACTAGGGTGAACGGTCATTGTCATTCTTCTTGATTCTTCCTTTTGAACCATTTGCGCCACCTCATCATATGATGGCAGTGTGGGTGAGAGGAGGATTTGTGCTCTCACATGCTCATAGCTCAAGTCTAGGCTAGCGAGAAATTGAAGTACCTCATCTTGTTATTCAATTAGAACCTCAGTAATTGATTGATTTTATTGTTTTGGTTTGATGGATGTTTTGTTGGAGTTGATAGATGCGTTCTTATGCCCGTACAATTTCTCGACTTTGTCTCATAACTCCTTGGCCGAGTTTGTATAGAAAAACAAATCGACGATGGGTTGATAGATGCTAGCACCCAGCTCATAACGAGATGGTCGTTTGTTTGCCACTCTCTGCCAATGCTTTCATTTCATCTCAGCTTCATCATGTTTCATAGCCAGAGGTGGACCCACATTGGTCGAGTCGGGTCATGGGGAGGGGGGCTGAAATTTTATTTATCCCCATTGGAATCCTGATTTGTAATTTGTATTAAATTTAGAATAAAATTTAAAATAAATTGTTTGAATTCTGATTGATGATTAGAATTAGAAGTTAAAGCATTGAAAATTATAAGTTAGAACATTGTTTTTTATCTAGTATCCGATTAGCTAATGTATTTGAATCCGATTCACTACTCTCTTGCCCCCGCCCACCCCCACCCCCCCTCCCACACCCCCCACACACAACGAAAATCTTGAATCCGCCCCTGTTTATAGCCCAATTTACAACAGTAATATAATTAGTCCCTAAAAAATTACAATAGTTGCTTACTTCTCTTTGGCATTCTATAGTAATGGTACAACCTAAATGTAGAAATGCCCACTTCTCTTGGGCATTCTATAATAAATGAAACGACTATATAGCAAGGATTTATTTTTGGAAGACGAGAAATTAAAGCACATAATTAAGCTTTCGCACTTCCCATGGAACCCGTAATTACAAATGCTGCATGGTCAAAATAGCACCGGTCTTTAACCTTTCTAATTTTGTCCTTGAATCTAGTTAATTAGGGCTTCAAGGGTCCAGAATTTATTACTTTTTTTTCGTACATGCTAAAGTTATATTTTAGAAGGTTCACAAAAAAAAGGTGGGTGGTTAAAAGAGGCAAGATAATTAGATAGATATTAACCAGCTTCTATGCCATTGCCAAATACTATTTGCAAAATAAGCATTCTCTTTTTGCTCTTTTATCGTTGATCTCTAAAGGTCCCCCCTTTCCCTCCCCAAACCCCACACACACAAACACAGGTGTGCGCACCAGGCAAGAACACATGGAAAACTCAACAAACTCCTGTTGGTCTATGCGAACAACCAAAGGGTATTTTTATTTTTTTAATCTCTAGCATTGTCTTTCGCTCTTTAGCTCAGGGCCTGAGAATTAAGTATTTTCTAGTTTCAAATTTTCTTTCTTCTATATGTTTGCATTGTGATTAATATTTAAATTTTTTTACAAGAATCTGACATGTTAGCCTTACAATGTTGACAACAAGCTCATAGAGTCAATAATCGAGAGCTTTCTTAATTTGTCTCTTAATTTTTAGTATTGAAGTTCTGTAGTAGGGCTCCTTTTGGGTTAATATTTAAGAAGCTTACTAACCGGCAATTTGCTTGCAAAGAGTGAAACAAAATACAAAAAGCTCGTGAATAACTGGCGATTAATTACCTGACATTACTGAATTTAAACTGATCAGGTTTATGTGATATCATATAGAGACAATGCACAAATAAACATATATGTATTATGTCATTTTCTTGATCTGACAATTTTACCTGACATCCTTAATTAATTTGTTTTGCATAATTTCCTGCGAGTAATAGCACACGAGTAGATTCAATAAGTCAGGTTTATACTATATCTGGAAGTCATAATTTCGAAGTTCAGAACTATGCATTCACTAAGGCGCGTGGTGTAGGCAAGTTCATCAAATCAAGAACCTTCTTTGTCGGAGGATATGAATGGGAAATATATTTCTACCCTGATGGAACAAATAAGTTGTCTTCAGAGTACATGTCTGTCTACCTTCGGTATAAATCCAAAGTAGGTGAAACGAGAACCAACTATAGCTTCTCTCTTCTGGACTACTCTTCTGGGGAAGCTGTGTACACAAAAAAGGGTGACCTGCAAATCTTCAAGAGCTCTCGGGATGGTGGGGGTTTTCCGTTTTTCTTGGAAAGGAAAATTTTTGAAGCTTCAAAATGTCTTAGACATGATAGTCTCACCATAATTTGTGATCTTACAGTTATTAAAGAACCGGTGACTTGTAGTAATGTTCCCTTTCCAGTTCCAATTCCACCTTCTGATATCCATGAGCGACTTGGTGGTCTCCTTGTCAGTAAAAAGGGTGCTGACATAATTGTTGAAGTGGGTGGTAAGAGCTTTCATGCGCATAAATTTGTGTTGGCTGCCAGCTCGCCAGTATTCGAGGCACAACTTTTCAGTCAGATGAAAGAGTCGACAAATAATAAGATCAAGATAACAGACATAGAGGCTTCAGTATTTGACGCTATGCTTCATTTCATTTATAAAGACACCTTGCCAGAGATTGACAAGGATGCTGATATAGCGATGACTCAACACCTGCTCGTGGCTGCTGATAAGTACTTGTTGGAGAGGTTGAGGTTAACTTGTGAAAAAAAGCTATGTAGTAATCTCGATACGAGTAACGTCGGTACGACACTTGCACTGGCTGAGCAACACAATTTACCTCATCTCAAAGCTGAATGCCTCAGACATCTTGCCTCCCCGAAAGCCTTGACATCGGCCATGGAAACAGATGGTTTTGAGCATTTGTTAAAGAGTTGCCCAAGTGTTGTCAAAGAAATCATAACCAAAATTATTTGATCTGTTAAATTAACCTGTTACTCTATTACGCTGAATATATATATATCGATTTTTTTCCCTTAATAGTTAATTAATATGAATGACTAAAGCTATGCGTTATATACTTTATTTAGCTATGTTAATTGTATGATAAAATCTAATTCTTTGTTTAGGATAACTCAGTTTTTTTTCTGGCCAAAAGTTCTTAAATACAGTAAACAAATTTTAAACCTAAATTAAGTTAACATGCGAACTGACATATATTCAGGAGAGTTCATTTGAAGTAATAGTTTGATAATGTGTTAAACTCTAGCATGGATTGGTGTGGCTAGGGTTGTCTAGCATATTTTGTGATTATTATTATTATTATTATTATTATTGTTATTATTATTATTATTGTTGTTATTATTATTATTATTATTATTATTATTATTATTAAAATCCATACAAAATTACACTGTTAATATTGCATTTGTATTCGATAATTATTAGTAGTCACACATACAAACAATTCTACTTTAAAAAATATTTAAAATTGTTGACAATTAAGAATTGATACTTGACAATTAAAACAAAATAAGGTATGCACGGAGAAATTACAACGTCAACACTCTTCTTTCTTGTGTCCTTCTTTCTTACAATACTCACACCTTGAGTTTAGGGTTTGATCTCCCCTTCCTCCGGCCCTGAAATTAGGCTTGGCTTTGTGAATTATGATGGTGAACGTTTTAGATTCGGGGTCACTGGGGTGAACGGTCATTACCATTCTTCTTGATTCTTCCTTTTGAACCATTTGTGCCACCTCATCATATGATGGCAGTGTGGGTGAGAGGAGGATTTGTGCTCTCACATGCTCATAGCTCAAGTCTAGGCTAGCGAGAAATTGAAGTACCTCATCTTGTTATTCAATTAGAACCTCAGTAATCGATTGATTTTATTGTTTTGGTTTGATGGATGTTTTGTTGGAGTTGATAGATGTGCTCTTATGCCCGTACAATTTCTCGACTTTGTCTCATAACTCCTTGGCCGAGTTTGTATAGAAAAACAAATCGACGATGGGTTGATAGATGTTAGCACCCAGCTCATAACGAGATGGTCGTTTGTTTGTCACTCTCTGCCAATGCTTTCATCTGAGCTTCATCATGTTTGTTTGAAACCTTTGGTTCTAGTTTTTTGTTATCTCCTGTGATATACTCAACTCTTAATCTTCCACTTAGAGCAAATGTGATTGCTTTGGCCCCATGACAAGTAAGTTTTGTCGTTGAGATCCATGTGGATTTCTCACCTTGCTGAGACATGTTGGATTGGTTTCGGTAATTTTTTCTGAGAATTTGACTTTCTGGCTTTTTCTGATAATTTGCTGATTCGTTTGGCTGTTGATTTCAGATACTGGTAATTTTTTGATTGCTGATTTCTGGTATGAATTGATAAGAGCAGATACATATTTTGGTTTTTGTTGTTGATTGCTAGTACTAGCTAACTTTGTTAGCTTTGGTGGCTGATTTTAGCACTAGGTAGCCTTTACGACACTTGTGATTTTGACCCGGGTTCTTATACCCACTCTAAAGAATATTGCGGAAACAATGATGAACTTGAATTTATTTCATCTGATCTTATTTTGATATATAGTGAAGGTTTTTATAGCAAGGGGTGGACTCGGGTCGGGAGGGGGGCGGAAATTTTATTTACCCTCACTGGAATTCTAATTTGTAATTTGGATTATATTTAGAATTAAAATTAGAATAAATTGTTTGAATTCTGATTGATAATTAGAATTAGAAGTTAGAGCATTGAAAATTATAAGTCGAAACATTAGAAATTACAAGTTAGAGTATTGTTTTTTATCTAGTATCTGATTAGCTAATGTATTTGAACCCGATTCACTATTTTCTTGCCCCCCTGATGAAATCTTGAATTCACCCATGTTTACAGCCCAATTTACAACGGTAATATAATTAGCCATTAAAAAATTACAAAGTTGCTTACTTCTCTTTGGCTTTCTATAATAAATATAACGGTACAATCTAAATGTAGAAATGCCTACTTCTTTTGGGCATTCTATAATAAATGAAGCGACTATATAGCAAGGATTTATTTTTGGATCGAAGACAGAAATTAAAGCACATAATTAAGCTTTCGCACTTCCCATGGAACCCGTAATTACAAATGCTGCATGGTTAAAATAGCACCGGCCTTTAACCTTTCTAATTTTGTCCTTGAATCTAGTTAAGAATCTAGTTAATTAGGGCTTCAAGGGTCCAGAATTTATGGGATCGACTAACAGTCCCCCCCATTCAGTCCCCTAAACGTCCCCCTAACTGTCAAAGTATAACTGTCAGTCTCCCTAACGGTCAAAGTACAACTGTCAGTCCCCCATTCAACAACATGGAAAGTATTCATATCTAAGATATGAAGTATTCATATATAATTCATCAAGTATTCATACATAAGATATCAAGTATTAATTCACATACAAACTGGGGACCATTACTTTTCAGGGGCAGTAACTGTCAGACTGCATTGGGGACCACAACCAAAAAGTCACGTGGATCACACCACCAGTCCCCCATTCATTGATTAAATTAATTCACATACCCCCCATTCATTGATTAAATTAATTCACATACAAAATAGAAAGTATGAATACCTAAGATATCAAGTATTCATATATAATTCATCAAGTATTCATATCTAAGATATCAAGTACATAAAAAAAAACTGGACACAATACCTACTCATCTTTTACACGTTTTTCAAGGTGGTTTTTTTTTTTCTCCGTTCAATCTAACCAATTTTTGGAATGATCTATGAGAAATTTTGCAAATCTAAAACCACGAACGTGTTCTACACAATTTTCTCTTTCAAATGAGATCCATGATGACATATTTTTACACGTTTTTCAAGATATCAAATATTCAAATATGGAAAAAATTCATACAAAATAGAAAGTATTCATACCTAAGTTATCAAATATTCATATATAATTCATCAAGTATTCATACTTATGATATCAAGTATTTAAAGAAAAAACTGGACTCATCTTTTACACGTTTTACACGTTTTTCAAGATGGTTTAATGATTGACAAAGTTAGTTAGAATTGGGAGGACGTTTAGGGGACTGGAGTGGGGGGACAACATCTTTACTCAGAATTTATTACTTTTTTTTCGTACATGCTAAAGTTATATTTAGAAGGTTCACAAAAAAAAGGTGGGTGCATGGTTAAAAGGGGCAAGATAATTAGATATATATATATATTAACCTGCTTATATGGCATTGCCAAATACCATTTGCAAAATAACATTCTCTTCTTGCTCTTTTCTGGTTGATCTCTGAAGGTTCCCACCGCGCCCCCCCCCCCCCCCCCCCCCCCCCATACACACACACACACAAACGCACGTGTGCGCACTACTGCACTAGGCAAGCACACATGGAAAGCTCAGCAAACTCCTGTTGGTCTACGCGAACAACCAAAGGGTATTTTTTTTTTTTTTTTCCTTTTAAATCTCTACCATTTTTTTCGCTCTTTTGCATGCTCAGGGCCTGAGAATTATGTGTTTTAATTCTAGTTTCAAATTTTCTTTCCTCTATATATATGTTAGCATTGTGATTAATATTTTCTTTTTTTTCAAGAATCTGATATGTTAGGCTTACAATATTGACAACAAGCTCATAGAGTCAATAATTGACAGATTTCTTAATTTGTCTCTTAATTTTTATTATTGAAGTTCTGTACGTAGTAGTGCTCCTTTTGGGTTAATATATAAGAAGGTTATAATTACTAATTATATGCATTTTGCTTGCAAAGAAAGGAACAAAAATATAAAAAAAACTCGTAAATTGCTAGCAATTAATTACCTGACATTACTGATTTTAAACTGATCAGGTTTATGTGATATCATATAGAGACCATGCACAAATAAACATATATGAATTATGTCATTTTCTTGAATCAATTAATATATGTAAGCCTAGTTATGCATAAAGGTCTAACATCCTTAATTTGTTTTGCATAATTTGCTGCGAGTAATATATAGCACGCGAGAAATAGATTCAATAAGTCAGATGCATACTGTATCTGGAAGTCACAGTTTCCAAGTTCAGAACTATGCACTCACTAAGGCGCGTGGTGCAGGGATGTTCGTCATATCAACAACCTTCTTTGTCGGAGAATATGAATGGCAAATCCATTTCTACCCTTATGGATCCTCTAGTTTGCCTGCAGATTACATGTCTGTCTACCTTGACTTTAAATCCAAAGTAGGTGAATCGAGAACCGTCTACAGCTTCTCTCTTCTAGACTACTCTTCTGGAGAAGCAGTGTACAAAAAAAAGGCCAATTTGGAAATCTTCAATAGCTTCCGGTATCGTGGGGGTTTTCCGTATTTCTTGGAAAGGAAAATGGTTGAAGCTTCAAAATGTCTTAGACATGATAGTCTCACGATAATTTGTGATGTTACGGTTATAACAGAACCGGTGACTTGTAGTAATGTTTCTTTTCCAGTTCCAATTCCACCTTCTGATATCCATGAGCGACTCGGTGGTCTCCTTTTTAGTAAAAAGGGTGTTGACATAACTGTTGAAGTGGGTGATACAAGCTTTCATGCGCATAAATGTGTTTTGGCTGCCAGTTCATCACCAGTGTTCGAGGCACAACTATTTGGTCTGATGAAAGAGTCGACAAATAAAAAGTTCAAGATAACAGATATAGAGGCTTCAGTATTTGACGCTATGCTCCATTTCATTTATAAAGACACCTTGCCAGAGATTGACAAGGATGCTAATATAGCGATGACTCAGCACCTGCTCGTGGCAGCTGATAAGTACTTGTTGGAGAGGTTGAGGTTAACTTGTGAAAAAAAGCTATGTAATAATCTCGGTATGAGTAACGTTGGTACGACACTTGCACTGGCTGAGCAGCACAATTTACCTCATCTCAAAGCTGCATGCCTCAGACATCTTGCCTCCCCCAAATTAAGCCTTGAGATCGGCCATGAAAACATATGATTTTGATCATTTGTTAAAGAGTTGCCCAAGTGTTGTCAAAGAAATCATAACCAAAATTATTTGAATCAGTCATAGTCTCTTGATTACATGAGAATGATTTGAATCTGTTAATATTTAACCTGTTACTCTATTACGTTGAATAAATATCGATTTGTCTTTTTTTTCATTAAAAGTTAATATGAATGACTAAAGCTATGCGTTATATACTTTAGCTATGTTAATATAAGAAAATCTTATTCTTTGTTTAGGATAACTCAATATTTTTTTCTTGCCAAAAGTTCTTAAACACAGTAAACAAATTTTAAACCTTAATTAAGTTAACATGCGAACTGACATGTAGATAATTTATTTTCCGAGTGAATGCATTTCGAGTAATATTTTGATACTGTGTTAATTAAACTCTACCATGGATTGGCGTGCCTAGGGTTGGCTAACATATTTTGTGATGATGATGATGATTATTAGAGTCCGGCTAATATCATAACGTTATAATTCAGCTTAAGTTATAACGAGTCATTTTTAGCGATTTCAAAGTCCGAACAGTCGATCCAAACCGCTCAACATGATCTTCATATTAAAATGTGCTTGGAGACCAAATTTTATATTTTTTGGAATTTGTTTACTATTTTTTTAGATAGGTACAAATCACCGTTGTGAGATTATTCTAGACCATCCAAAACAATGATTTTGTACCTATCTAAAAAAATAGAAAAAAATTTCAAAAAATATAAAATTTGGTCTCCAAGCACATTTTAATATGGAGATCACTTTGAGCGGTTTGGATCGACTGTTCGGACTTTGAAATCGCCAACACTGACTTGTTATAACTTAGACTGAAATTATAACGTTATGACATTAGCCAGACTCATATTATTATTATTATTATTATTATTATTATTATTATTATTATTATTATTAATAATAATAAAATCCTTACATAATTACACTGTTAATATTGCATAAAATTTGTATTCTGTAATTAATATTACTTGTCACATTTACAAACAATTCCACGTTAAAAATTATTTAAAATTGTTGACAATTAAGAATTGATACTTAAAAATTAAAACATAATAAGTCATGCACCGAGAAATTACAACGTCAACAATTGCATATGTTTAAGTTAGAAAATCATTCGGGCAAGTCCAAGAAAAAAAATTGTACATACACGAGCCCAAAAGTTTCATTAATTATTAGATACTAGGAAAGAATTAAAACGAAGCAATACCTCGCTAGCACGACAGTATACTCCGTGCGGTGCCATAAAATTCATACATGTTAGCGCCAAGTGTTCAGTCTTCTTATCGAGTTGATACGTCTATCTTTTATAAAAATTTAGTATGTTATTTTATAAAGTTTTGTATGTTAAGTATAAAAACTTAAAAATTTCATATGTTATGTATAAAATCATGCACGCACTTATAGGTATAAAGACTTATACGTGACAAATGTAAATAGACTGGCGATTTTTTAGAAGGTGATCCCAGTTAAAAATCACTAGTTAACAAATTTTACTGGAAATTGTGTCTGAAAACAGTTGCCACGTCCCAAAAAATAACATTGATTACTTATCAGCATTTGAACTTCTCGTGAAATTTAGATTTTGGAAAAGAAATAAATTGCAACTTTTTGAATTCGTTCTTCT
Source organism: Carex parvula (assembly GCA_025461045.1). Lineage (NCBI taxonomy): Eukaryota > Viridiplantae > Streptophyta > Magnoliopsida > Poales > Cyperaceae > Carex > Carex parvula. The sequence continues at coordinate 73,537 of JAJGRW010004600.1, read as the reverse complement.
CTTGTTTCTCTCTTGCAGGCCCATATAGAAAGCATCCATCCTCGTTTTCAAGCCCACAATGAATTATGGGTCATGAGAGTAATGCACTTTCTTATACCTCATAAAATGAATTTTACCACATTTTATGTAAATAATATATTTCTACTTCTATTTTTGGTTGAAAACAACTAAAAAGATAAAAAGTTGTAATTTAAATATTGAACTGTTGAATGACGATTCTGCACCCCCTGCTCGCCTGCCCGCTGCAATTCTTGACGACGGTTAATGCTGATGTCCCGCGTTTTGCGGTCAACGGTCACTCAGGCTGCCAAATATCTCCATTCAACACAACCCCATATATAGACTTGTGACTCTATTATGAATTCAAATACTTAAATAAATCTGTAAAAAATAAAAAAAAATCTATAAAGGGAACAAATTATATATTCGGTTTCAGTAAATGTAAACGCCAATTTAAAATTCTGTAAATATAAATTTCGCCATTTTAATAACCAAAGTTCATTAGATTAAATTCACAGGACATCTCCATTATGCTGAACCAGAGATGGAAAAAATCGAAAATGAATATGAGAGTCGCCAGTGCGTTTCCTCTGAGATATCTCATATTTTGCGTGACCGATGTGTCCGGTGCCTATTCGGGGATAGCGCGGCGGTCAGTATTATTTGTGCTTTGACATTCGTGCAGAACATATTTTACGGTTGAGATTTTCCATAAAAACGCAAAATATGAGATGTCTCAGAGGATGCGAAATCCATTTTCGCCCCCAACTCCAATTTCCAAAGCAAGTCGGTGGAAAAGGAAAAGGAAGCAAAAACAGGATCAACAGAGAATTACCCCTTCTGGAAGCAAAGATCAAATTATATCTTACTTTATTGCGAAAATATAAATAACCAGAGGAAGCAATCTCAAAATTTGTTGAACGGAACATTAATTGATTAAGCAAACGTTATTTGAAAGAACAAAACAAGAAAACATTCTTCCTTGACACCTCGATTTGATCGCGTCCATGGAGGAAGAGCCCAATACACCTTCGAAGAGGAAGCAAAACGGGAGAGACGGAGTGGTATCTCGATTTTTGAAAGGAATATTTGGAGGCGAAGACTTGGAGAATAAGCTCCAGCTTCTCTCCAAAGAGGAGGCATCCGTACGCGCCAGGATGAAGAAACGGGCGCGATCCTCCCGCCGCGTGGCGCGCAATGTCATCGCGATTTCCCTGTCTCTTGAGGTACTTTCTTCCTTGCTTTAATTTTTGCATTCTATTGATTTTTTAAAACATGATATTTGTTTACTTTTATGTAATTTTGTAGGTTTTGGTGGTTTTATTTGCAATAGTAGTTGGAAGAAGACCTGAATTGAGCTGGCAGGCCAGGTCTATGAGATTTCTTTCTGTGGTGGTTGTTCCTGCATTTGCTGCTCTAGTTTATTACATGCTTACACGCCTCGTAAAATTATGTAATTCTCATCTCTTCTACTGATAGCTAATGAAACAGTTTTGTAATCTTTTGAAGATTATTTGTATTAGAAAACATGATAATAACCGAAATGGAACAGTAGTTTGATTAAGCTTGTTCGGTTGTTCAGTTAATGAGCGAGACAAGAACACACTGGAGAGGCTGCGAGAAGATAGACAAGCCAAAATAGACCAGTTAAAGGAGAAAACTAATTATTACGCAACCCAACAACTAATTCAGGTTAGGTAACTGAACAATCTTATTTTGAGAAATTAAAATCTTTGATATGATCTGGCAACAACAGAGTCAACCAAATGTAATACCAGTAGCTGGTATATGATCGTACGAGGTCTGAATACCAATGTAGCCTGGCACTCCAGTACACTACCAGCTGAAATTAGTTCAACAAAAGCCCTTAATATTGGTTTCTAATATAATAGCCAGTACATGTATAAACTGGCCAAGATATCACTATTTTAGGTTCAACTTTACACGAGATATCAAGACATGAGATTTAGTAAAAAAAAAAAGCTCACAAAACCAGCATCCTACTGTACCAGTTCTAGGGGTGTCAATGGTATCCTTTTATCTGTTTATCCGATCCGTTATCATATTCGATAAGACAGTAATGGGTAAGGTTTTTTTTTCATTAGCTTATCGGGTAACGTAAGGGTTTCGTACCTGTTACTCTATAAAGTAATTTTAAAAAATAAAATTAGATATATAGATATATATTTATAAGGGTATGATGCAAAATATGATATGATATAGTATTATTTATGGCCCATGTATATCTATTCAATGGCACCCTTTTATCCGTTATCCGACCCGTACCGTATTCAATAAGACGGGTATGGGTAAGGTTTTCTTTTTCGTTAGCTTATCGGGTATGGGTAAGGGTAGAGTTTTTTTTTTCGTTAACTTAACGGATATGGGTTGAAAATGCTTCCACCCGACCCGTTTCGTACCCGTTGACACCCCTATGTACCACTAAGGTTTGGAGAGGTATTGATACATACCAGGTGAATCTTTTGCAACTCGTTCTAATACAAAATCTTCATTGTGCCAGAGATATGACCTTGATCCGGCCGAAAAGGCTGCTGCTGCAGCTGTACTTGCTTCCAAACTCGGGGCCTCCTTAGGGGATGAACCGAATCCGTTATCTAGCCCCAAGCTCCACCGTAAAAGATCGATTGGACCAGTTTTGGATGTAATTGAAGAGTCATTAAATGAGTTTAGTGAGAGTGATGATATTGAAGAAACAAATCAGAAGGGTTTGGAGAAATATAAAATTTCGGGGGGTTATAGTGAGGGGTGGTTGGCTCAGATTGCCGCTTTGCTGGTAGGAGAGCATCCGTCTCAGTGTTATGCGCTGATTTGCAACAAATGTCATATGCATAATGGTACGTTAGATATGTTTTTGCCTTTAATTTTTCTGTTATTGCGCTAATTTTTAGTGAAGCTAGGTTCAAACTCTATTTGGTAGCTTTCGTCCCATCTTGCAAAAAAGTTCACATAGATTTGATATAATTTGATGTATTTTCTGTTTATGGATTTGAACAGGAAAAGTTGTTTGTTTTCACACCTTTCATTGTAAGCTGCTAATTATTCTAATGAAAAATTTTAGTTGCATAACTGTAATCTTTGGATTACAAGGATTTTATTTACAATAATAGAAATGCACGCTAAATAATAAGAAATAATAGAAGGATCCGCTTTTGCAAAGGTTAATTTAGGAAAGCAAGTCCGGATATCTAGTGAATTGAAGCAAAGCACAATAATTCTTTGTTGCAAATTTAGAGAAAAACCTGCTCAATAATTTCTCTCTAAACAAATGCATGTACAGGACTTGCAAGAAAAGAGGATGTTCCTTTTATTACATACTACTGCCCACACTGCCATGCACTAAATGGGGCCCGACAAAATGAGGAGCAGGAAGCAAGTACTGGTACTGATAAGGAGACTCCTGCAACTCCACTTCCTGAAAATGCAGTTACTAGTAGTTCTCCTGTGGAAGAAATACATGAAAACGGTCTTCAGGAAGTAAAGGCCCGTGATGAGCTGCCCAGTACTTAAAAGAGTTTTTTGTTGATGTGAAATACTTGTATGATTTATTTTTCTTTTTCTTTTTTGTAAGTAGTCTAATGAAAAAATTGATTTATATTCCATGATATAAACTCATTGTTCAGATGATTTTGTAAATAAGAAAGTACTTACGATTGTTGCTTGTAAAGATTTTTGTTTGTATATCATTTTGTTTAGTGCCATATGGTGTGATCAAAACACGATGTGACCATTTAAACAAAATGAATTACACGTACTCGCACAAGCTGACAAAGTGTTCTCCTCCTCTTTTTGTGCTTCTTTTTTTGTGTTTTGTTGTTGTTACTAATAGCGTATTCAAGCTAGGGGTGTAAACGGATCATATATATCGGATATTCATATATATATAAATATTTTCATAATATATATTAAACTATAGGGTATATATTTAATATTCGGATACAGATAATTAAAAATTCAAAATCAATCCGTACCACTACCTGCACAGATATTCAGATATTGGATATCCGTATCTATTTTTCAAATACAGATCTGAATTCGGTCAGATAATATCTGACCCATTTTCACCCCTAATTCAAGCCTATATCATAATACAAAGCAAGCAAGGACATAATCCACTGCTACTCTGCTAACTCCATGATGTGAGTATCAGGTACAAGAGCACCATAATGCAATCAAAATTAGAAATGTCAATCTACAGAGAGAAATTAGAAATGTGATGAGAAAAAAAATACTAAGCATATTCGATCTTAGATTATACTCGGCTTGTGGTACTAGATTTTCTATATTTACACTCAAACTCTTGCATAGTTCAGATTGCTCATCTGTCATGCAGATTACAAAGCAATAATGGAAAATTACAAATTTTGTCCCTAAAATTTTGACATCATCTCTAATAGAAGCTCCATTTAGTTATAACAATTAGCTGCTGCTTGTAAGTTACATAATGTTTCAAAGCATCTATTAAATTCAACCGCCTAGATGCAAAAACAAAAATCTGATAGTTAGGGGGGTAAGTTGACCAAGGAGTCAAGGTCAAGTTAGGGGGGAAAGTTGACCAAGGAGTCAAGGTCAAATTATAGGGACCAAATTTGTAATTTAACCAATAACAATGCACAGTATTTATTATGGTACATAAACAACCATCATAAAGAAAACTCGCGTTGCAAAAAAGAGGCTCATATAGAAAAAGAAATCAGAAAAGAAAACTACATCACGCTGTCGTGCCTGGAAACAGCTACTATGTAACTTTCTCATTTGCTGTAAGTGGATCTACTGCAAATTCACCTGTACATCTTGTAGAAGAACAGCCCAAATGTTCTTAAAAACATCAGCTTCTCGGTTCCTGCTTCATGTGCATTATGCTTTGCCCCCCATACGAAACCTTCAAAATAAAATAAAGAAATTAAAGCAATTATTAACCTTTTATTATTTTCTTAGTTCTTTTTCCTCCCTTTTTCTTCTTACATTTTAAAGGAGACTACTAAAACAGTTTCAGCTTACAATAGTAAATTTTATAGTCTGACAACTTGCTGCTTAAAAGCAAAGTTCCATTAACTTGCTGTACAATATAATTGCCTTTTTAACTTGTAAACATAGGACATGATGCATGTAAATAACTTTCTTTATTAATATATTCATTGGCGACAATTGTCGCCGACCTTCAAGAAAAATATAAATGCCTTTCCACCTCATGAAAGATTAAAAAAAGGTGCCAGTTTATGTTGGTAGCATTTATGATATACAGTCTGCCATGTACTTTCTCATGATTAATATTAATAATGTCAAAACAAATAAAAAAGAATAGAAAAGAAAGAAAGATAACAAGGGACGAGCTTCCAATTTAACTTAGGTTAAATATTGTACATGGAAAAAAGAACTTACCATCCTATTGAGTTGAAAAACTGAATTGAGGTTCTCTTCGTTGATATTGACAGATATAGGATATGGAGGCATCCGGCACATTACACCAGGCATCTCACTCATTCTGTATAATAATTGAATGTATTTCATTATTCCAATAAATATGCCAATTTTGTCTGTTTCTTCTCAAGACCATTACACTTTTTTTTTATGAGATCAGTGAAGTGATCCCAATTTTTACCATCATATGAGAGAAGTTACTAAAAAGGGTAAAAAGGCAGATGAGTACCTATTCAAAACTGTCATGATGTTGTTACTTGTGCGAACAAACAGATCCGAATTCTCTTGTAACTGTAATGAAGTCAAAATGTTAAATGAAAAGTAAAGGAAAACAATCTCAGCTTTATTTTTTTTTTAATTCCAGTAGAACAGTAAGATTTTACAGACATCAGATAAAGCTAGGAAATACCAGAGATAATTATTGAAAATTGTACTGTTGCACAAATTATTTGCAAGATGCATCTATGTAATGGAAATACTTAAAACTTGTGGAACCTTTTCTTTTAAAAAAATTGTCTGAGAAGATATTTGTGCCCACTTTTCAACAAGAATCACTTCTACCCCAGAAAACCATACATGATAACAAAATAACATTATCGTATTGTCAATGAATATACAGAAATAAATAAATATATATATATATATGAGTATGGCTAATTTGCTGCTGGCAGCATTTCGGCCAGCTGCTGCCGGGGGCATATCTGCCATACTGATGTTCAAACAACAAATCCAAACCGTTAGATGTGATCTCTATATGTGTGTGTGTGTGTGTGTAAATGCATACCTTAAATGTCTCAATATTAGCTGCTATCTGGCTGAGTAAGGTATTGCTTTCCTCCATGAGTCGCTGAGTTGCACTATCTATTACCGGGCCTGCTAGAAAGGAGGGTTCTTCTCTCAATAAACTAATGTGTTATTATGAAAGTTAGGCCTACTTAGACTTAAAAAAAGGATTCATCAGAAATTACAAAACAATAACCTTCACTGGCGGGATATTGGTTGGAGGGAAGCATCAAGAGAGAAAAAGGTGCCAATTCATCCAAAGAAACCATGTTACCATTAGAGGTAGAGGCCATCATTTTTTCCTGAAATAAGAGTTCAAATAAAAACAAAAAAAATAGAAGTTATTGGATGAAAGGATCATCCTTCCTAAAAAATTACCTTCATGTCCCGCATCTTTTTCCCTGTGTAATGATCTTCGGGTTTTCGTCTTTTATTGCCTTCTTTGCTCTGATGAAAATATAAACAGCATAACAAACAAAAATAATGGTATACTTTTAAATAAAAACAGAGAGAAAACTTGTCTAATTTCTGAAAAAAAAACAAAGGATACAGATATCTGTGATAATAATGTGATTAGAAATGTAAATTCTATTTAGTAGAAGATAGCTGATCAGGACAAGGCTTTTTATGTGCAACTGGAGCACCATTTAGATAAATGTAGGCTAAAATCATTAATTCGGAAGTTTATAAGAAATTATTTACCATATTCCACCAGCACCTCAATGCGACATCCCTTATGGTCTTTGTAGGAAGCATGGCTGCTATTTTTATGTACTTCATTATTGTTGGCTCATGTGCATATCTGAAAATATTTATCATTTTTCTAAAATAAGTAATCTACATCTGAATTACATTTGACTCTTCATATCAGAGACATAGCTTCTAGACTATTGTAATTTCTAAGCTAATGCATCCCTAACAATTCTTTTCCTTTAGTTGTATTAAGTAATTTGAACAGTAAGTTTGTGAGAATCTTCATATAAAATTTCTAGTTCGATCATATCTCAAGTGTCAAACTGAATATAACAAAATTCTTTCCATATCATATCCCTATCCACATTGGTATCCATGTTGATAATATGCGCCAAAGCATGAAAAGTTATAAAGCAAACACAATATCGTTATTCCAAAATTACTTCAACAAATCTAATGGATTTTTCTACTTTTTCCCTAGATAATCTTTCATACCTTTAAGCCAACATAACAAGACAACAAAATAATACCATAGGAACAGGTACGCACCTGACAAGTCCTTCTTTAAGTATGGCCAATTCACTGAGAGACCAATCAGCTGGTGAACCTGTAACAAACTTGAATTTCGGCATGGGCCCACAAAACGGGTCACTTGACGAACTGCCCGCTTGAACAATAGTGGGACCCGGCATGTTGCTGATGAGGTTGGATGGAGAATTAGGAGAGAGAAACAGACCCGCGTTACTACTGGTACCAACTGCACCAGTGCCACTCAATCCTCTAGAATTGTTATTCATGGTACCTGACTGAAATGACACCATGTGTTGGTTGTAGAAAGAAGGGATAATCCCCTGGTGAAACCCCATGCTAGAATCAGCCGCCATGAGTTATCAATTTATTGCTTAATATGTTATTTCTCCTCTCTTTTGGGAGAGAATTTAGCTAACAATACCATCAATCAAGATTATAAATATCTTCACTCAGGATCGAAATTGAACTTCAAATTTGGCCAAAGCAACAACTGAATTGATGCAAAACCCTAGAGATCCCGTTGGCCCCCTGGATGAGCAAAAGGGCAGATGAATCAGACAAGAAAAGGTCAGATCATTAAAATTGAGTGTCAAATCAAGCAACTCAATAAAAACCAATAAATTAATTCAACTGAATTAAACTCTTGAATAACTAGTATTAAAAAAACCCACTGGCAAGGCGACCAAAGATCGCATTTTTACATACCAATTAGGGTAAACAAAGGAATATGGCAAAGGGCTTAAAAAAGAAACAATAAACCATTCCTTACAAACAAAAAAGGAAAGAAAATACTGAGAAAGCTAACCTGTATACAGTACTTCCTCTCTTTCTCCAATTTCGTTCAATTCCCCTCTGTAGAAGGCTCCAAACGAAAGGCCTTGCCTTTCAGAGAGGAGAGAGAGAGAGAGGAGAATAAAATAATCCAGCAACTACTATTGGCTCTCGTGTTGGAATCCCAATACTAGCATTAGATGCTCAAGCTGACAATTTGATCTTCTTTTTTTTCCATGTCGATTTTACCCTAATTTTCCTTCAATTTTTCCTCATCAGCCGGGGTTCATCCATCCTCGTTCCTCCTCCCCTCTCTTTTTATTTTACCTCTCTCTCTTTGTCGATTGCTTCGTCCTTTCTTACTGTTTTGTTTTGTTCTGCTATCTTCGCTGGAACTATCCTTTGCATAGACTTGGTGTACCGTGAACTCGCTTAATGAGATACTAGTGTTATTCTATTTCATTTCATGCGCACTTTCATATATAATGATGACTCAGATTTGCATTTTTCATTAAATATTATATAACATGTAATTTATAACTGACAAATTTATCTAATATTTTTCATATCGCCAATCTCTTTGCATCAGTAAAATTGCTATTCATAGATTAAGTAGGAAAGTAAATTTATATTTTCTCACGACATGAAAAATAATTTATAATAATTATACTGTATACCTAATTTGTTTGACAATATTTTTTTGATTAATTCAAAAAAGAATTAATAGTTTAGATTATGTTGACAAACACAATTAACCTTGATAACCGATGCAATAATAACAAAATTTAATATTGAAATTATAGGAATATGTTAATAACCAAATAACAAATAACAAGATACTTATTGCATTAGTTATATTCTGAAACATATACACTCCACAATATCTTCTGAAATTGATATATGTATAGTTTTTCAATCCAATGTGTTGGTTGAATCTAACAACAAAATAAGGAGTGGATCACAGAAGTGTTGTTTTTCTCTTTTCATCTAGAGCGAAAAAGAGCGATCCAGTTAACTCTAGCCCCCCAGCCTCTTCCTCCCATTTTGTCCCTCTCACCACTTTTAGACCTCACCTCCGAACAGTGATATCCTCCACTCTTTCGTCTCTACCTCCTCGAACGAAGAGGAGAATGAGGAAGAGGGGAGGGAGCAAAGTCGAGAGTGCGATATCGTCGGAGCTCGGAGTGTAGAGTCTCTATCCGCATCGCGATCATAGCGCGGTGGTGAGTAGATCCGACCGTCGGAGAGTGGCGGCTATTGGACGAAAAGGCAGTTCCGGTCGTGGAGAGAGATGGAAAAATGAGGTAATAAGATTTTAAGTGTATAGATAAGTAGGATTAGATTATTATAGTAGTTTAAATGAATTCATGAAAATAAATGAGTTAAGATCGAAGAAGGAGGGGCATTGACTCGTTGTAAATATGTTTTTTTATCATTGAAATTGTTAATAGGTATTTAAAGCCACTAACTTAAAAAAAAATTATGAAATTAGAGATGTGATGATGATTATTGAGTTTGAAAAAATATTACTATAACTAATATTGTGATTTGAAAGTTAACGAAGTTAAGGTTTAATAACTGGATCCAAGATCTAAATTCTAACAAAAATTGAATTGAGATTTTAATTTGAGAGGGCAGCAGGGGTGTCAACGGGTACGGTAAGGGTCGGGTGAAAGCATTTTTATATGCGTACCCATTACAAATTGTCCTTATCCATATTCTACCCTCACCCGCTATAAATTATCTTACCCGTACTCTATCCTTACCCGTTATGGTTGTCGGATAACGAAACGGTAGCGGATAAATAACGGAATAGTAATATAATAATTAATTTTATTATTTATTAAATAATACATTAAAACATATATATTTATTTCACACATGTATAGTACTTTATTGGAAAAAAATTATGATCATGCTAAGTTCAAGTAAACAATTAAAGTACTCTTTCAATGCTTATTAATATAATATATATAATTTTTTTTATAATTACTCGATCGGGTGACGGTTATGAAATAGACTTTACCTGTACCCTTACCCGTTTAAATAACGAAAAAAAATTTACCCATAGCCGTACCCGATAAGTTTATGAAAAAAAATCTTACTCATACTCGTCTTATCGAATATGATACGGATCGAATAAATGGATAAAAGAGTGTCATTGACACCCCTAGAGGGCAGCCACTGCCAGGGATTTCAAAAAAAAAAAAGAGATTTTAATTTGAGAGGTTTGTATGTAGATGTGGGCCTATGGATCTTTAATAAATAAAAAAATAAATCTAAAATACACTAATTACTTTAACTATTTATTTACAATTGAGATTAAAATAATTTTTTTTTAATTGTAATTTAGTGTAAATAAATTGTAAATAAATTTAGTGTATCTTTAAACTAATGTCCTCACCGTTCACATCAGTTCCAATACACCAAGTCCAGTCAATTATTATAATAAAACTAGGGATGTGCCCATCCCGTTCCTACTCCACCAATCGCCTACTTTAAGTAGGGGCCTTAGTAACCAAATTAGCCTCTTACTTTCATAAAATTACAAACTGCCATTTGGCGGCAAATGTCAGTTATAAAATGCATCAAGGAGTCCGTAATGGTTACTACGAGCCGTTCATGATTCGACGGCTGTGATCGCTCATAAGTACATCGGACGGTGAGAAAGGAAAAAGACAGGTTGGCGTGGGATTTACCTGTCGGCTAGTGGAGAACAAGGAGCCTGGAATCTTTTCACTGTGCTCAAACAAAGAATCTTCTTCGGTGGTACAAAACAATAAAAGGTCGTCGATAATTGTGATCCCTTTTGTGCACAGTTATTGGTTCATGATATTGACTGTTGACTGGATTGAGGTCTGAATAATTGCCTTACTTTAATTTGAGCCTATCTTTTGAAAAGAAAAAAAATTGAGCCTAAATTTGAAAATTAACGAATTTTTTTATAAAATACCTTTCTTTTAAAAACTATCAAAGGGTTCCAATGCTTCATGTCTTTCATTCCTCAACCCATCTTATTTTTTGGAGGGTTCCAATGAAATTTTATATTTTTTGAAAATTTTTTACTATTTTTTAAGATGGGTACAAATTCAATATTTTTGGACGGTTAAAAAAACAGTGATTTTCTATCCATCTTAAGAAATAGTAAAAAAATTTCAAAAATTATAAAATTTCATCCCAATCATATTTTTAGTATGGATATCATGTTGAACGGTTCAGATCGACAATTTAGACTTTGAAACGAAGATATAAAATATGAGGTATGTGAGGTATGAAAGGCATGAGGCATTGGAACCTTCCTCATCAAACAAAATACCCTTCTTCTAAAAATATTAACATTTCTTCTCTATTCTCCTCTCTCCACTGCTGAGTTGTACATAGTTAGGCATTTATTATTTATTATGGAAATATTTAAATATAATATTTTTATTAATTGAAGATAAATATGATCAAGAAATATTAATATATTTCATTCCAAATTTTAAAAATCAATTATTTTAATGGTTTGATATGTGAAAAAATAAAATAATAAACTCAATTTTTGAAATATAAGAGGTTCAAAATTTTGGATGAAATAACAAATCAAAGTTTTTTTAATAATACAAAAGATTAGTTTTACCTTTTCAGTTTGTGCAAATATCAAATAGAGTAGAATCATAAAATATGCAAATTTAAAATTTTTATGATGCAAAAAAATTATTTTTCAGTTTTGTGAAAATATTAATTTTCATAATTTTAATTTTGAAAATTTGAAAAATTACACTAAAGTTGCATATCAAATTGGTCTATGAATTTTTCTTTCCCAGTGTAATCATTCCTCTTTAATTTTCGATATATATATACTAGACCCTTCTAATTTTTTGAGGAAAAATATCTGGTATAGATTAATTGTGTGTAAATTTAAAAAAAGATATGGTGTGTTCCATGTGAACTTGGAGTAACGACTTCAAGTGTTCGAACTGCTTTTTTTCACAATATAAAAGTGAAATTCAATTTTATAAGGTCATCCAACTTTGGATTCGCATATTTTATAGTTCCAATTTATTCGAAAATATTAACTTTAAGTTTTTGAATGATACAAAATATTAGTTTTCATTTTGTGAAAATACTAATTTTCAAATTTTTTATTTTGGAAATTGAAAATGTTCATCAAATTATCGGAAGGAAACTAAGTTTTAAAAATACTTAATATAAAAACTAGAAGTAAATGATAGTGAAAGAAATGTAAGTGCTTATAAGTCAGCCTTTAAAATTTAGTTATTGTATTTTTTTTAAAACTTAGCTTCTTTTCGTGAATTTAATGGAATTTTTCTAATTTCTAAAATTAAAATTATGAAAAATAATATTTTCACAAAACAAAAACTTAACATTGCATCATTAAAATTTTAGATTCACATGTTTTGTGGTTCTACTATATTTGGTATTTGCACAAACTGAAAATAGGTAAAACTAATATTTTGCATTATTCAAAAAACTTTGATTTGATATTTCATCCAAAATTTGAACTTCTTATGTTTCAAAAACGTGTTTATTATTTTTTTTTCCACATGTCAAACAGTTAAAATAATTTATTTTTAAAATTTGGAATGAAATATATTAATATTTATTGATCAGATTTATTTTCAATTAGTAAAAATATTATATTTAAATATTTCCATAATAAATAACTAACTATGTACAACTCAATAGTGGAGGGAAGAGAATAGAGAAGGAGGTAATTGAGAGGGAGGAGGAGGGGGTAAATTGGAGCCACAAGAATATTTTGTTAATATTTTTATAGAAGAGATATTTTGTTTGATATTTTTTTGAAAGAAGAGCATTTTATTAAATTTTCCGAAAATTAACCATTGGTCTGTGCCATGCTGCGGAATCTTTATCAGGTTATCTACTGATCTTTAAAAAATAAAATATTATGGAGTTAGTACGTATGAAAAATACAGACAATCGTTATTAATTTTATTTAATAATCATGTATAAAACAAAAGTTTTTTCATAAGAGTATTATTATAATTAGAGTAGAACTAGGGTGTTCTTAAGTTCAACAAACCTTTTTGTGAATTCAACTCTAAAACCTATTAGCAGGTTTATTTCAAACGACAAATTCAAACCGTTGAACGCATCTACCTTACAAGTGATGCGTCTACATGTAAAAAAATTGAACTTTCAAATAATTTAGTATAAAGTCAAGCGGTCAAAATTAGAAGGTTCATAAATTAATTTTAATGCATTCATTTTTTTAACATTTTTTACCACTTGACTCTATACAAAATTAATTCAAAATTTAAAAATTTTGTATGTATATGCATCACTCGTAATGTAGATGGGTTTCAACTGTTCAGATTTGTCATTTGAAGTATATCCGATAGATTTTAGAGTTGAGTTCACAAAAAGACTTGATTAACTTAGGAACACCCTAGTTCTACTCTTATAATTATACATTTATTATGATTTCTGATAAGAAATGAACATTTTCTTATCCCATTCTATTTAAGTGTCAAAAAAGAGTTTCAATAATATGAGGTGTAGTCAGGATTTTCATTGGAAGTAGGTACAAAAAATTATAGGTACAACTAGCAGGTTGCAGATTGTCGTGAATTAACTAATTCAGACTGTTGGTTGTCAATAGCAATGGCCTAAGAAAAATCCAACAAGTTTAGAAGAATAAGTCAATGGAACTAATTAAAACAATAACTAAGGACAATAAGTTCTTATTAACTAATTAAAACAATAAGTCAATGGAACTTTTCGAATGGACGATAAGTTCTTATTTTTCTCCTAACAACTGATGTAACTAATTGCAGTAAAAAAAAATAGTAGCACAATCCCTCTCTTACTCAAAAAAAAAAAAAATAATTAATTTTGGTTATTAATAAAATCAGACTTCCATTCTTAATTTTGGAATCCGTTTTCTGAAATTATAATTTCGAGATGTGTTTAAAGCACTGCTCGCTTAATGTTATAGGTAGTGTTTGGTACAGTCTCTTTAAACTTTTTTTGATCTTCTTAGAACTAAGCAATCTTAACTTTGCGAAACACTTGCTCATTTGTAAAGCTTAAAGACCACTTTCTTAATCTTCATTTTACCCAAATTTGTAAGATTTGTTCAAATTTTTTAAGAAGTCATTCTATATGAGTTAAGCACATCAGTCTTCTTAAGAAAACTAAACATCCACTTTTATAACATTTTGTCCAAATTTGTAAATTTCTCGAACATATTTTTGTTGCCGAACTTCCTCATAAAAGTTAGATGCAACTCACGTTAGTTTTACTTTTACAGTGCACAATATTTCAATGAGACAAAAATAAATACCGAGTCATCTCCATGTCGTACTGCAACTTATTTCGTGTAAAAATGCAAACTTTTAGTTGCACAAGAATATCAGTGCAAAATTTTACAGTCGTAGATTCTTTCCGAAGATGACAAATTAACAGCCAAAAATTATAATTCACCGAGGCTAGTTGACTTGACCTGACCGGAACAATAAAGAGATAAAGATCCACAGAGGCTAGCATGCGTGCACGTGAGCGCATTTTGGTTTCGTCAGATGCAAAAGTATGGAACCAAACAGCGTTCGACGCGTGTCAGTTTAGTATTGGTTTTAAATGGCGGCACAAAGTATAGAATAATAGGTGATGAGAGAAAAGAAAAGGGGCACGCACATATGTGCGGTGGCACGCCTTTCAAAGCAAACTGCTTCGGATTTTCTGTTGCGACGGTAGGGGTTCGATTGGTGATGCGGTTAATACTGTAAGATTTTAAATTTGGTTCACTTGAGAGATTGGTATAAATAAAATCAACGAAATATTTTTATTTACCATCTTAAAAAATAAACCATTTAACTCTATTTTCTGAAAAATTAATATTTACCGGGACCACAGTTTCAAATTGCGATCCCAAATTAATGCATTCACTGTGATATTAAATGCAATGTTGGTACCACAGTTTCAAACTACGGTTCTGATAAATATGAAACTTTTCAGAAAATAAGGTTAAAATGGTTTTTTTTTTAAGATGGTAAATAAAAAAGTTAGGATAAAATCGGGCTATTGTGTATTTTTTTTCCTGTTTTTTTATTTTATGATAATGATATCAGTTTTCAGTTGACTATGTATAAATAAAAAAAACAGTTACAACACCCCGCGCTTGTTGTAATAGAAATGACAGCAACAACATGTCTGATAGTAACAACATGTCGTAGTCTGTGAGTGGACTGTCGGATCGAAATCAAATGTTTTGTATGAAAACTAAAATATATGTTATAAAGAATCAAAGCATAATCTATGTTCTATGACCTACAAAAAAGTTGTTGGGTCAATTTCGAATATTTTTATTTTAACAGATGTAGACTCCCACAAAAATTATACAAGTCAATAGAAATATTCTACAAAAAGGAAAATTACACAGAAGAAAACTTCGTAGTATTCACAGAAAATCCAGAAGAGATAACTTTATTGATACCAACCATCACAAATATGAAATAACCACGAATTACATTTCCAAAAGAATACAAAAAAATTGAAATGACGAATATTTGACTGAAAAAGTTAGCAACATTACCTCATTTGCCGTACTTTGGACAAAGGTTCCCCAAAACCAGCGGAAAAGAATCCCACTACGCAAAAAGGTTAAAAAAGCAGTGTTCTAGGTTTTATGTGGCTGGAGTAGAAAACAGAGTAGACTGTCCTGAATCACACATTTTTCGCATGTTACCAAGTACCAACAAGTGCATAAAGTTAAAAAAAAAAAAAGAGTAAATCTAGCATATGCTATGTTCATCCAAAAAATTTGGTGAGCATAATTTTAAAAAACATATCATATTAGTTTTAAGTGACAAATTGAAACCGTTTAAGCCGATAGTTCACGAGTGATGTGTGTATATGCAAAATTTTAAAATTCTCGAACTTATTTTGTACAAAGTCAAGTGGTAAAAAAATGATGAAAAATAGAGTTTTATAAGTTATTTTAATACATTTATTTTCATCATTTTTTACCACTTTATTTGATACTAAATGAGTTCGAAAATTAAAAAGTTTTGCATATACACACATCATTCGTGAAGTAAATCGATTTCAATAGTTTGAATTCGCCATTTGAAACCAATCTGATAGATTTTGAAACTTATGCTCACCAACCCTTGTGGTGAGCATAGCACACGCTAGTTTTACTCTAAAAAAATTAAGAACTTATTCTAATATTAATATATAGAGAAGGGATATCACTTACAACATTCTATAGTTACAACATCTTAAAACATGATTTTTCAAAGTCCAAATTATTCAACATGATCTCTATATTAAAATGTGCTTAGAGATCAAATTTTATAATTTTTTGAATTTTTTTTACTATTTATTAAGATGGATACAAAATTCAATGGTTTGAAAACAGTAGCTTTATAAATACTTAATAAATAGTAAAAGAATTCAAAATATAAAATTATCTCCAAGCATATTTTAATATAGAGATCATGTTGAACAGTTTGGATCGACTATTTGAACTTTAAAAAATCATGTTGTAATATATATGTTGGTATAAATTTCATGTGTGGTCTTGAATCTTATTATCCTTATATGTATATATATTTGTCAGCTTTAGTATATTATCAGTTGCAAAATTCACTTGTCAAAAAATTTTCAAAATGATAATTCTGTATTTCCTTGCTCTTTTTTTTAGTACAGTCCACTAGTACACGCACTTAATTCAGACAAATTCTTTCAAATTAAAGCTCCAACTATATAAATTTTTAACTGATTTGGTATAAATATTATTGCAATTTGTTGATTGATGTGTCATTTAAACTCACGTTTTCTAAACATACTTTTTAATCAAGCATATTCTTTACTTAGATGTGGTTCTGGTTAAAAAAAAAAATTAGTACAATCGTTTCTTACTTTTTTTATTAAATTTAAATCTCTCACATATTTCTTAAAATCGAGAATAATAAATAGTGACTATTGCTTTCAAGAGAGTAGCCAAAGATATTGTTCGGATGAAAGAAAAAAGATGTAGTATTCTATTCGATAGTGACTAAATATGCATAAAGGATAAGGACATTTATTACGAAAGAGCTGTTTGATGAAATTAGTCTATTCAATCTTTATTTGAACGTAGTAGTCAACTAGTAACTAAGTAATTTAGTTAAAATAGTTATATATTGTTTGCATGTTCAAACCAACGAATGATTGAATTAGACAAGAGCTTGATTGTGAAGATATATTCTATAAAAGTCAAAAAAAAAAAAAAATAGCACATGTGAATGATCTCTTAAAAGGATCGTGCTCAGTAGTACTTAATTTTTCCAATTAAAAATTGTTTGAGTTAAGTGAAATTATAGGCTTGTGGATAAGCTCCAATTAACTTGGATAAAACAGTTTTTTTTTCCACCTTGACATTTCGTATCTGTATATTAATTTATTAGATGTGTACTCACTAGCGGAATTAAAAATTTAGATGGGGCTGAAATGTAAAATACATAACGCGTAGTAGCTAGGAATTAAACTCAAGTCTTCAGAATCACAAGATGAAATTCTAACCACTAAGCTACGAACACACATTTAATATTTTGTAAGAGGACTGAACTATATAAAAAAATTTACGACAATAAAATTCAATTATATGTCAATATACATAATTAAAATTTATTAAAATTATAGAAGTGACAAGCACCCTGAATTTGCATTAAGATCTGATCCTAAATGTGTTTATATATACCTCCTATTTTTTTTTCTTCTTCCTTGTAATATAGACTTTTCTCTTAATAAATTTCTATGCAAAATGTCTACTCTTAATAAGAAAAAACACAGAGAATGAGAAACTTTCCACCCACTGAACGAAAGCCAATTGAATTACTCAAAAATTCATTTTTGCGTGATTACATGAGATCTACTGTAGATTTGAACGCCATAAAAGATCCGGGGTTGAACACAGAACTCTGGGACATGTTCATTAATTGGTTAGTCTGCTAACCTTAACTAAATTCCATGCCAACTAAACTTCATATATACCTAAAGTTTAAAGAAAGCATGCAACATATATACAACGAGAAGAAGACGCAGAATCTTCATTAGAAGAGGTCAAATCCAAATCAGAACACAATAATTAAGTGAGAGACAAGAATCCGAATCTAATAATTGGCCATGATGAACATCCATATATCTATCTAATTGTGATGTCTCATAAAATCTTGTTAGTGGAGACAACGTCTCAGAGGCTTAATGTCATGCCTTTAGGAGGGGAAATGATTGGTTATTATTTTTACCTAAAGGACGGCAATATAAAATTGCTCCTCTCCTTTGCAACTATAACTCAGTCTTACTCTTACATACACCTGACCTGTCACCTATGTAAGGATTATGGTCAGGAAGTATGAACCTTTAAACACTGGTCCTGAACAGGAGCGGAGACAGAATTTTGAATAATGAGGGTTAAAAATGTTACAAGTCTCCAAGTTGTACACATTTTAATCGTCTATTTTTCTTGAAAAATGAATGGGGGTCAACTATATAAAATTTTCAGAAAATCTATGGGGGGTCATTTTTTAGGTACCCTTAATATTTAACTATAAAAATATACAAAAGTAACATATATAATAATTAGTTTTTGAAAATTAATGGGAGTCAATTGACCCCCATTTGATGTATGTGAATTCGCCCCTGGTCCTGAAGGGGTCGTTCAACGATAAAAGTATAATTAAATAATTTGTACTAGAAAGCTTATGCTCAGTTATCTTAATTCATAGACAGGAGGCTTGATTCAAATAGATACGCCTTAAGACTATCTAGGAACCGATGTTTGAAAGAATTAAGCGACTAAGAAAGTTAAAGAAACTTAATTCCCTGTGTCGAATATCACCAAAAGTATATCAAAATATATATAGGTGCAATGGTGAAATTTGTTATGCAAAAAAGAGGAGCATCAAACCTTATTTTGAGTCTAATGGGGTCTAGGACCGTCTGATATGCTTTAAGATCGGTGTGCATAAAAATTAACGCGAATATGCATGAATATTGAAGCAGATCGAATGATCCTGGTCAGAAATAATAAAACAAGGTAAAATCATAGTAAATTAATAAAAATATTCCACCAGAAAAAAAGAGAAAGAAAACAAAGTATTGAGTAATGCATGAATATATATACCAGCTCAAGTTGTAACAAATGTATATCATACCTAAAATTTTGTTGTACAACTTTTGCTGTGATGATTCATCCATCAACAAGTGTATATCATGCCTACTCCTTTTGGAACCATTTGGGGGTGTCTCCAGTTTGCTCTAAACGGAGAGAAAGACGACCAAACCATGGACGTATATACCAAAAAGGAAATAAAAATAAGCGTTGTTCACAGAAGCAATCATTAGTACCAAGCAAAGGAGGAGAAAAACTTCAAATACCCGCAAAGTATTATTTTCCCAAACTTTCACAAAAAATAAATAAAGATAAATTAGTATAAATTTGTTCACTAATCAAGAAGGGAACGCAAAATATAGGAGGCATGTGGTTCTTCTGTGGTACAAGTATGTGTAGTCAATTGTATGGTACTCTAATTCTGCATTTACAAGGATTAGATATTGTGTAGTCAAACGGATCAAATACCACAATACGCTACACAATCTGTATCTAATCCGGATCAAATAGTGGTAGAACCATATTCGTATTTGTTTTTGTTTTGGAATACGGATACGGATTAAATATTAAACAGATAGAGATCAAATATTAAATGGATACAGATACTACACGAATACACGCGAATTAGATATCTGTAGATATATACATAAATTTGTTCATCCGATCCGTTTGCACCCCTAAAGGTAAAACAGTGATAGCATCTTATTCTAGCTTATGCAACCTTTTCCCTGAAATGATTTCAGAATATATATAATTAAATTGATTTTAATTTGAAAAGGATTGAATGCTACCTTATCAACTATAGAATAATACTTGGTTATTGCACTAGATCTGGAATCCTTATCTAGCATTCTCCGACCAGAGAAAATATCTAATTCAACTTGAAGGGTCCCCAGTTGATATATTAATTAATTAATCAACATTTTGAGAAATTAATTAAGTGGTTCATGCGCCATAATTCGAGCATGTGCTTTAGCGTCACTATAGGGCCAGCAAATACTAATTATTTTCTTTTCCTCTTTTTTTATAAAAAAGAGTTCATTGGTCACCTAAAGTGGGTTCACTTTTCTAATACTTTAACTTATTCTTTATTGAAAAGGTACCACGCCTTTAATTTTTTAATATTTTAACTGGTTCTTTATTGAAAAGGTACCAGGCGTTTTTTCCTTGCTGGACTTCATTAACTGGGCTCTAATTGGGCCTTCTTCTTAGGTAAGAGATTACATATAAAAAAGCCCATTATTCCTTTTCAGTTGTAATTTCTCAGGTCATTATCATGAATATACAAGCACTGGACATAAAAAGATAATTTGTTGTCCTGAAAAAAAAATTAACGGTGTTATACAATTCGATTTAATTTGCAATTATGCTATCAACTTTAAAAAATGAACCAATAATGAATCCAATTGCAATATGTGAGGTTGCTTTTTGTTTGGATATAGGTGCAGATGCGAATCCCCAAATGTCAATTGTGGAATAAGTTTATGCTGTCAACTTTAGTCAGGACATATTCTCAATTCTTCTAGATGCAATAATTGAATGATACATCAACTTCTCAAGGTATTTTTTTTTCTCGCCTTTTCTTCTTTTTTGTCAAGTGCATATTCAAAATATGCATGTGAGTAGTTGGAGGTACAAGTTGTATGAGGATAAATTTCATGCCCTTCCAATTTAGGATTGGATATCACAAAATGCAAGTTGTATGAGGAAAAAAAATAAATGTACATTTTTTTCTTTTGAAAATTGAACGAGAACTTATATCAATCATATGATATATATACATAGTTTATCTGAAATTAGACTGGAATTACAACAGAAAAAAACTGAAATTAATTGAAAGTTAATTTCAAAAACACTACACTCATGTAATTAATTTTAATTGTTTTTAGCTTTCTGAAATTAAAAAATAAATTCTCATACAATCCATAAATTAATTTCTGAGATAAATGAACGAATAAATTAATATTTTTTTGCCAACATGACATTAGAAAAACAATTTCATTATAATAATCTTTTTATTTATAAAATTATCATACATCTCTGAAATTGCGAAGAAATTACTACTTAGGATTTAAAATTGGTATGAAATTATCAATGTAGATGTTCTAAGATTTTTTGAAAAAAAAAAAATAGAAAAGTTTGAGGTTGGTGTTTTGCATCATGGAGCAAGCGTGCAGCCAATGATCGCTATAGGATAAAAAAAAAAAAAAAATCGTACCAGTACTTTCTCTCTAGAATATAAAATTTATGTTTGCATAGAACATGCTATCAGCTCAGCGCACAGGTTTGAGTACTTTTAGGAAGAAAAGAATCAAGTTTGAGTTTCGAACGCTTTAGTTAGCCATATCTAGGTTGTCATTCTTTCAAGATTAGCGTGTTAAATAAAGTACTCTGAGAGAAGAAAAAGAATTATAATCCCAGATATCCAATTATTCTTTTATTCTGAGAGAACTATTGGTTGGTTAGCGTTAAACAGTTGCAAGTCAAGCAAAGAAACTAATAGCTTTATTAGTAAATTGTTAATATTATTTTAAGAGATTATGTAATAAAATGATGACCATAAAACATAATAAATAAGTTAGAACATGAATTAGAAAATACAAAATAAATAAATAATAAAGCATCCAAACCAAATTGTACAAGTTAATAAAAATATTTCTAGTAGAAAATAGTAAAATTTCAGTGGATTTATTCAAATGAGTGTATTCTATCTTAAGATGCATTCTCAATCCAACGAGTTATATTTTTCTGTGGGGGTAACATCCATAAAAAAGCCCGAAAGTTTTTTTAATATCCAAACAAAATATTAAATTTCAAAATCTACATCCCTATGCTGAGAAATTTTGAAATCTGTCCAACCCACAAAAAAAATTTGCCAAAATTCAATCTAAAACTGCAAAATTATTTTGCGGTTTTGGAATTCCAAAACCGCAAAATAAGCTTATTTTCGGTTTTATGTTTTGTTATTCCGAAATAATTGTGCCCGGTTGGTCTCTGTACAATCTTGATAAATCCAAATTCTCTGTGACTTGTATTGACATGCCACATGGTGTCGCGGGCTAATAAAAGTGAGGTTCCAGGAATTTTTGAAAGACCCACAATTTTAAAAACATGAAGACCGATGTAGAATTTCAAATAAATTTTTTGTCAGAACTGTGTTGGAGATTTTTTTTTGTTTTTACGAAAATAGAAGAATCCAAATATTTTCTATATTTATCTTGAAGTGACTTTTGAACCGGGATCAATAACTTAGATTCAAAATATTTTTATTTTTCAAATAACACACAAATAAATATTTTAATTTTTCTTACAGCCGCAAAAAATTCGGCCTGAAAAATGTTGATCCGAGTTATTTGTCACAATATTTCTAATAAATCAAATTATATAGTATTCCATCTATTTTTAAAGAAATATATAAGATATTTCTAATATTTCAATACAAAAAATAAATAAATTATAAACATTTTTATTTAATTAAAAAATAATAAGAAAACCTTAAAAAAGGAAGTTTCAGAATAACAAAACATAAAACCGCAAACTTATTTTGCGGTTTTAGGCTGAATTTCCGTAAAAAAAATTTGTGGTTTGGGCAGATTTCGAAATTTCTTAGCATGAGATGTAGATTTTGAAATTTAATATTTTTTTTGGATATTAATAAAAATTTCAGAAAAAAAACTGATGATACTCCTCTAATAACTCGACTAGAAATATCACATAAATAATTTTATTTGTGAGAAAATTAAGAAAATATATTAAAAGAAATATTCTTTTCAATCTGCCCAGTCTATATGTGGTGCCCCTCTAATAACTCGACTAGAAATATTACATAAATTATTTTATTTGTGAGAAAATGATGAAAATATATTAAAAGAAACATTCTTTTCAATCTGCCCAGTCTATCTGTTGTTGCCCTCTTACAAAAGAATATATAAATATTATTAATTTTAAGTAATAGAATATTCTGTTCTAACAACCTAAAAAAACTCAAAATTTTAAAGTAAACATTTTTTACATATTGCGAGATATTTAATTATGACAAAACTTTAATTTTGTCTAATGTTGATGGTTTTAATTTGAGGGAGACAGACCTTCCTTTATTTTAAATTTGTTCCTATAATCGAAATTTCATCATTACAACATAATACACAAAATCATGCTGTATAGTCTTGCACGTCTATTATGAATTTTCTAAGAGAGCCTTTATGGACCTTTTTTTTTTGAATAAAAGGCTGAAAAGCCCGTTTCATGTTAATGAAACAAAAATTAAGTTACATAAGGCAGTGTTTTTTAGCTATGCACAATCATAACAGCACCCACTAGGTGCTTTCCTCATGCAGAATATTAGTAAAACAAAACACCACAACTGCAAAGTTTGAATCAAATCTAAACAGCAAAAACACAGGGTCTGATACTAAGTCTCTCTGGAAGAGGTCTGGAGGTATAGCTATCTATATCAAAAAGAAACATTTTAGTTGTCTTCATTTCTCTATTGCAGAAGACTCTGCATCCCCTCTTGTTCTTCTATCTGAGGTAGTTCTTCTCTAGGTGCCAGCGAGCACAGTGGAATGTCATCTAGATTGTTTGGCAGCCACAACGTTGTAGACTCTTTAACCTTCTTAGAAGTGTTCCCTGTCCAATATGTGACCAAAGAAATTATGAATAAAATAATATTTCTTGATGATTTGGTACTTACATGATTAAAACAAATGTCATTCCTGTGTTTCCATAAGGTCCAACAGAGAGCACTGTACACTAAGAGAAAAACATATTTATCAGTATTTGGTAAAGAAGAGAGAATTGTATTATGTGTTTGCAAGTTGTCTAATTTTGAAATTGTTCTTGACTGTGACCCATCCAGAACCAATTGTTTGTGCTATAGGGCATGTTAAGAAAAGATGGTCAAGTATTTCTGGTTGGTCACAGAACTGACAAGTAGGGTCACCAGTCCACCCTTTAGCAAGTAAAATTGGTTTTAATCAGTATTCTATCTGAGCTCAGAAGCCACATAAAATCCTAATTTAGGTGGTACTGGGAGCTTCCACCATAGTAGAGGAGGTTGACCTGGTAATAACCCTCTAAAATTGAGAATTTTATAGATAGATTGAACAGAGAACTCTCTTGTTACTTTCCATCTCCAAGCAATTTTATCATAAATGTCTGTAAAGAAAATTTTACTAATAAGACATAAGATTTCTGACCATTTTTGTTGTAGTATACCAGTCAGAGTAGCTCGAAATCTGACCCCCCCCCCCCCCCCCACCTTGTGTTTGTGTTACTACTGACAATAATACCCTTTTGTTACTACATAGTCTATATATATAACTGAGAAAATCTAGTAGCTAAGGTACAATTCTCATACCATAAGTCTTGCTAGATGGTGAATTATTATTCGCATATTTCATGCTTATCCACTGATCACTAGTACTGCTAAGGTATTAATATTAAATGCTAATATTTAGTCTCTCAACGAAGCACAGTCTCCATGATGGTGAATTCAGATCTATTTCGGTACGGATGGTAGAATTTTTAAATCCAGATCGTTGTTTAACTTGGTATGACTCTCAAAACAGATAAGTGTGCCCACCGTTATTTTTTTCCTCTCTCCTCAGATAAGTGTGCGGATAGTTTGGAAGAAAGCAATATATGTACAAAATAATTAGCAGTGTTTTTAGCACTGTAATAAAATATAATAGTTGTGATTCTTTAATCTGCAGTACTAGTGATCCGTATCCCTGTGGGCTGTGGATAAGCATGAAATATGCGCCTAACAATCTCTTCTCCAGCTGTCATCCAAATACTCATATCCCAGGCCGCTACTCTACAAAAGAAAATAATAATAATGTTCTCTTCCTTTTGACTAGGTTGAATATATTATATATACAATATACTAAACCAGCGGTTAACAAACTTTTATTTATAATAAAATCAATTATGTATTCGTCGCTTATAAGTCATACACAGTTCTCAACCGCTACTCATTCTAAAGTGTGTCAATGTTTCTAAAACAATATTTTTTATAGGGTAGAATGGACGAACATATATGTGATAAAATATGTGGATATCATATGCCGACATTTTTATTAATATCCAAAATTTAATAGAAATTAATTAATATACCAAGATCCGCAGAAAAGTTATAAAAATACTCATACTGGTAAATTTTTTGGCCGGTACCCAATTTAATCCATTACCAGCTAGAAAATGACTGGTACCCAATTCTTTTTTTTTTTTAGAATAGGCATAACATAGTTGGCTTAGAAGAAAAAATCGTAGGAAACTCGGATTGAAGTTTGCACTTGGTTTGGCTAAGATCAAAACAATACATTTGGTTAGATGCGTGTGTTACATCGGTTGCATGTATCGGTGCATCATCGATGTTTTTGCAGTAAACATCGATGTTTTATTAGCGGGTAGTGCTAAAAAAATATCGGTGCGTCGCTTATATTTTTGTAATGAAACATCGATGTTTTATTAGACTTAGCATTGGCAATTAAGCAGGATAGTGCTAAAAAAACATCGGTGCGTCGCTAATGTTTTTGCAATGAAACATCGATTCACTTCTGCCATCGTTAGGCCGTGCATAAAGCATCGGTGCGTCGTCGGTGTTTTTGCACGAAAGCATCGTCTTTTTTAACTTTAAACGGCCATAACTTTGGCTAGGAAACTAGAATTTGCGCATATAACCCCAATTCGAAAAAATTGGGACAACGACCCGTATGCAGCTAGTGACAGTGTTGTATGCAGCATAATGAAATTGGTAAAAGTTAGTACCTCAAAAAAAAATGTAGTTTAGTGTTCGCATGCGGCTAGTGAATTTAATTTGACAATAACCAGCATCCTAAAATTGAGTATCTTTTATTTTGTAATTATTGTAATTTTGTTTATTTCAGTATAATTTAACGTAATTTAGTGTAATTTAAGGTAATTTAACATAATTTCAAGTAATTTAGCGTATTTTAATTTAAATATGCTAATTATATATCAAAAGATGTAATCTAATAAATATTTAAAAATAAAATTCAAATTTTTAATGTTAGATTTCAGCATCTTGCTCTCATAGTCTCTTAAAAAAAAAAATTGGGTACCGGTCATTTTCTAGCCGGTGATGGATTAAATTGAGTACCGGCCAGAAAATGGCCGGTATGAGTATTTTTATAACTTTCCAGTAGATCTGGGTATATTTATTAATTGCTATTAAACTTTGCATATTAATAAAAATGTCGGTATTATATGTATGAAATTGTGAACCGAATATAAGTTTTTCTTTATAGAACTTAAGTCAAAATAAGAAAATACATTAACGATTTTTAAAAAAAAATTAATGATATAATCGAATCTTCAGTTTATATGTCCAAAAGGCAAAGCTAATATAATAAGCTGGCAATTGCTAAGTTCGGTGAACCTTTTAAGTTCATAAGTCAAAACCGAAATTTATATATATATATATATATATCTAAAAGAGAATTTGACCAATCTTTATTTAAAAAAAATTCCGATCTTATTAATTAACCTTCTGAAATCTGAGCAAAGGGTTTGACATTGCATTGCCATGATTGATGTAGTAAACTGCATTTTTTTTTTCTTCTCACTCAATCATTGAATGGAATTAAAAGTCAACAATATCTTGTATTCTTACGCATCTAAAACAATTCGGAGCATCTCCAACTAGGATTCCGCACGGTTACCAGTATTTTAATTTAAAGTATAATTAGGTGTTTCTTCAATTTTTCATTAATATTATTTAAGACGTAAATACCTTAATGGTAAATAATACAAAGATCTATATATCTATTGATAGGTAATTATTATTTATTACATCATACTAGATACACATATAGTTGTTAGGTTAATTACTTTATTTTTCACTTTTGTGAAGGGTTGATAGTTGTGTTATATATAGCAAGATTTTTTTATAGTTGTGTTATATCAACAGATTCTATGTCACTTATTTATTGTGTCCTGTAAAGGTACAAAATAACATTTCAATCCTATGACTCATGAATAGTATCATAATGGAGATCTAATAAACGATTATGCTATTATTAAATCATCTGTAGAGCACAACCTTGTTAGTATGAAAAAATTTCTGTCACGACAAAAAGATTTGCACTCATTAGTAAATTATTAGTAAAAACTCATAAATTTTACAAATTATTGTTAAGAAACTTATTAGAAAACACTCATAAATATATGTAAAATTGATAAGTAGGTTTTTCGAAAATACAATGCTTTCTAAAATGTTATCCTTCTATAACACTCCAACTAATAATATAGCTAGAGTGAGGCTATGGCACTTTGCAATGCGCGGATCATTCCGTGTATTGGATTCATATTTTCGTCTTTTAAGTCCAAATAGTTGATCCGAACATTATTATCATATAAAAATATACTTGGAGATCAAATTTTATATTTTTTGAAACTTTTTTATTATTTTTTTTGTAGGTAGAAAATCACTACTTTTGAATGGTTCAGAATTTTTAGATCAAGTGATTTTCCAATTGTCTCAAACATCAACACCCAATGACCCAAAGTTATCCGAAATAGAGACGAGAGTTAGAAGACAGGCCAGTGCCACACAAACATCAACACCCAAAGAAGTAAGAAATCCACTACCAGTATGTTAATTTTAAAGTATAAATAATTAGTTTTCCTCCAATTTCTCATTAATATTGTTTAAGACTTAAATAACTTAATGGTAAATAATACAAAGACACGAATATATACATTTATTGATAGATAGTTATTATTAATTACATCATAACACATATAGTTGTTAGATTATTTACTTTATTTTCTCTTGGAGAGGGTTGATATAGTTGTGTTATATATATATATATATATATATTGATAGGCCCATGTACCGATGGCTCTCCGAAGGCCCAGGCCTAGTCCGGCCAAACACCCCCAGATATAAATTCATAGCAAATCGGCCCAAACAGGCCAATGGCCCAAAATAGCGACTCAGGATTCGGATCCCCTCCCGGGGCCAACCTGAGAATAGAAAACTACTCGGGATCCGGACCCCCTCCCGGGGCCAACCCGAGCCCAGAAAACTACCCGGGATTCGGACCCCCTCCCGGGGCCAGCCCGAGGATAAACACAAACCGAGCCTCGAACCCCTCCTCTGGGCCAGCTCGGAACCAAACAAAACGGGACTCAAAGCCCGGCAGGCCGAACAGCCAAGAATGGTCGACGCACGGCCCCGCTGTTCGGCCTGAGATAAACTATGCAAACATTACAGCCTAATATGCGGACGTCCCCTACAGTATGCGGGGCATCGTCATTAATGCTGACAAGACCTCGCTACAGTAGGGCATACCCTATATAAGGCAAAGAACCCCCCAGAAAATGGGATCGCATTTTATCACATTTGGGAGAGGTATTATAAAGGGTTAGAGCGTTAATACCCCTCCGACACCCCGCGTGTCCCCCGGCTCGACCCGCTTCACCCGAGGCGGGACGGGCGGCTAGTTCATTAACCGGCCTCCGCACGGCCTGCTTCTTGAGAACAGGGCGTGCTCTCTCCTTACTGGACCGAGTCCAAGTACGGCCCGGCCCCTTCGGGAAGGGACGTATCAACCACCGTGGGGCCCCCCGCCTCAACTGAGCGAGATGACTTCCGCAGCAAAACAGACAGATGTAGGCAAGCTTACTCCCGAGGAGATGGTTCAGCGAACGGAACGATCCAATCCAAAACCTGACAAGGCAAAACCCCTGACCAATCCAACCTCGGGCCGGAGACCCAAAGAAGCTTCGAAGGGAACCCTCCCGGGTAACCCGAGTACAAGGGCGGCGAGTGTAGACCCCATTGACAAGATGAGCCGAGAAGCCCCTGGCGCTGCAATTCCCCCGAATTGCACTTGGGGAATGCCGCGTGAAGGGATACCAACCGCCCAATCAGGGAAGGGTCTGGAATCTCTTGCAGCTTCCACACCAATTATAAGGCCAGTCGATTCAACTATAGTGACGGCCCAGGCTACCGGGCCGATTGGGTCGACTCCCCAGAACACCCAAAACCAGATGATCTATACGCAATACCATTCTCCTTACATTCCACAAAACGTATATCCATCTCCCTATAACTATTCTCCATACCAACAGTATGCTCCTCCCTACCCACAGTACCCGACCGCCCAGTTGGCACACTACCCCCCGCAAACCGATCCTAATTTGATGTACCATCCACAAATCCCCACTGTGGCACCTGACGTGCGAATGATTCACCCTCCACCACCTGTGGTACAGTTACTCCATCCAGCACCCGGGTCGAACGACCCAGAGCCCGGTCCACACCACACGGAACCCGATTCTGGCAATCCTGACCCCGAAATAGAAACCCTCGTCGGTGAGGAAGAGACCAGACAACACGGCGGACCAAGGCGGAGACTATCCTTTGGGGTTGAAAGAGAGGAAAGCGAAGGCTCATCCGCGGCGGCTAGCTCGAGAAGGAGTGCTGGCCGAGCAAGGACGGAAAGAACTCGAGGAGACCCTGACAACCATGCCGAAGGGCACTCTCACCACTCGAGGAAAGACGATCATTCTCGCCGTTCGCGAGAAGAGCGCCGCCAAACACCACCTAAAACGCGGCGAAGAACACACACCACAACCGAGGCTGCAGGGATAGATATGGCAACGATAAACGCGATGATCAAAAAAGGGGTAGAGAAAGGAATAGCTGAAAGGGAAAGAAAGCATGCGGGGACTCGTTCCGGGTCGACGAACATTTTGGCAGGACCATTAGCCCCGGAACTTTACAAGGTCCCCATGAATGACTTCAAGTATCCCACCGGTCTTCCCTATTTTCAGGGCAGCGGGGATAGTCAGGACCCGCAGAACTTTGTGCATGGGTTCTATGAAAGGCTTCGACTGCATGGGGCATCAGATGCCGTAGCGTGTCGTATTTTCACCACCTGCTTGACTGGCGAAGCTTGGGAATGGTACATGCGATTAAAGCAAGGATCGATAAAAACTTTTGACCAACTAGCAAGAGCCTTCCTGGCCCGATACGACATGCTCCGACCCCCGCGAGCGACCTGCGACTCCCTCCTAAAATATGTTCAGGGACACCAAGAGCCAACTCGGACCTTTGTGAACAGGTTCGTAAAGGCCTCTAGGGAGGTCCGAAATTACAGCGAAGACATCGCCTTGGCAGCTATGCTGAATGGACTTTGGCAAGGAGGACCGGGCACCCTCAGATACGATGCCCGAAAAAGGGAGTTTAAAAGTTTACCGGAACTCCTGTCTTTTGCCGAGGGATACATCCGGGCCGAGGAGGATGCCGTCCAGTTCTCCAGGCCACGGTCTCGATCACCAAGACCGCAACAGCGTGACCGACAACCCGGTGGCGGCCCGCCTAGAAGACGAGAACCACCAAAGAGAAATACCGTGCTGGGGCCACGAACAGAAAGGCGCGAAGATGGCAAGGAGGGCTACCGGCCTCACTATGTGCGATATGCCCCCTTCGTCAAGAAGAGAAGCGAGATGTACCACATAATAAAGGACATGCCCGACGTCCCAAGACCGATTCGTAAGGATATTTTCGGGAAGAAAGATGGGATGATGTGCTCGTTTCACGGCACTCAAGGGCACTCCACAGGAGATTGCCTCCAACTGAAGGATATATTAGAACGGATGGCTAGGGAAGGGAGATTGATCGAATACATCATGCCAGAGTTCTTCAAAAAATTTACCAAGGAATACAATGGGGAAGTTGAGCGCCAAAAGAAAACTTCTTACCGAGATGATTACAAGGGGCCCCGACGCCCGGGGCCAAGGTCTGAAGAAGATAAAGGAAAAGGGCCGGCAACGTCCGGTAGGCGACCGAACCTAGAAATCAATGTCATCAGCGGGGGACACAAGGTGATGACCCCCGAGAAACAAAATAGGAGTACCACCAAGCCGTACCCTACTGTACTCAATGTGGAGAGGCCCCTTGAGAGAAAGAGACCCCGTATGCACGAAGCCATATGCTTCTCCGAAAAAGATTTCGGCACCGTTGTGTGGCCTCATGACGACCCCGTAGTACTGAGGCTTGAAATGGGAGAATTTGGAGTTAAGCGGATCCTCGTGGATACCGGGAGCTCGGCTGACATCCTGTATCTCTCAGCTTTCGAGAAAATGGGAATTCAGCTGAGCGAGTCACGAAAAAAGGTAACACCACTAGTGGGATTCACCGGCGATTCCCTTCAACCGAAAGGGATGGCACGGATGAAAGTGACATTTGGATCCCCGCCCCGCACCACCGAGGCCATGGTGGACTTCCTTGTGGTAGACGCCCCTTCTGCCTACAATGCAATCATCGGCAGGGGCACCTTGAACAAAATTGGAGCCATAGTGTCCTCCCCCCACCTAAAAATCAAATTCCCTACCAACCACGGTGTTGGTGAGGAGTGTGGACAGCAACAAGCGGCCCGAGAATGCTACTAAACCTCTCTAAAAGGGCAAGGAGGAGCGATCCATCAAGTAGATGCCAAATAAGGGCAAAACCAGGCCTCGCTGGCCCACGCTTACGCTCCAGCAGAGAGTTCCTGCCCCCGCACACACCCATGGTGTTGGATCCCACTGAAAAGGAAGGGCTCAGTACGCCCATTGAGCTGGCTGATGAGATCGACCGAGTTGACCTCGGAAACGGCAAGTTCCTGAACATCGGTAAGGCTGTCCAAGGAAGCGCAAGGGAGAAATTGGTCGATTTTCTCCGAGAAAGCCTGGCAGTATTTGCATGGACCGCCGCAGACATGCCTGGGATCCCGGGGTCTATAGCGGAACACCGGCTGCACGTTAAGCCGGGTGCAAAACCGGTGATCCAAAAGAGAAGGAATATAGGAGCGGAGAGGCGTTCAGCGGTTAAGGCCGAGGTGACCAAATTACTAGACGCTGGGTTCATTAGAAATGTGACTTGTCCGAAATGGTTGGCGAACCCATTACTTGTCAAAAAGGCCAGTGGAGAATGGAGGATGTGCATCGACTACACCGACTTGAATAAAGCATGCCCCATGGACCCTTTCCCTCTACCCAAGATAGACCAACTAGTGGACTCCACCTCCGGGCACGCGTTCCTAAGTTTCATGGATGCATTCTCGGGGTATAAATAGATCAGAATGTGCCCAGAAGATGAAGATAAAACTGCTTTTACTACCCACTCCGGGTTATACTGCTATCGCGTGCAGGGGCTACCTTCCAACGAATGGTAAATAAGGTGTTCCACAAGCAAATAGGCCAGAATGTAGAAGCCTATGTGGACGACCTCATGGTAAAAAGCATGTCCGACCTGGACCACGTTGATACCTCGCATATTTAGTCTATTTTAGGCCTGTTTTAGTACCAGATTCGTGCCCTAATTCACCAGAATCATGTGCATTTCATCGATATATCTTTAGAATTTGGTACTGCTGACTGTTTGTTTGTTTTCTGCAGGTTTGGAGCAAAACACACGAAGAAATGGTGATTTGGATGATGAGGTACGACCCTTACCAGGCTTGGTACGGGTCTCACCAGACTTGGCCGATTTCAGCTCATCACGCCTGGTACGGCCAGCCCGTACCACTTTGGTACGGGCCGTACTTAAAGGCGGCCTGACAGATTCAAATTTTGGCAGAGGCTATTTAAAGCGGGGAACTCTCCAATTTCGACATGCATTCCATTTCAGATCTATTTGAGAGCACAGTAAGAGAGAGAAAGAGAGCTGAGGAGCTAAGAGCAAGAAAGAAGGAAGAGGAAGAGGCGAAACTCGACGGATCAAGCTTCCTCCTCTCGATCCCTTCGATCCATGGCTTTCTCTATCCCTTTTATTGTATTTTTAGATCAGATCATGTGCTGTGAGTAGTTATTTCAGTTTCTAGGATTTAGAGATGGATTCTTGATTTGCTTTGACTTTCTTTGACTTGTATCTTGTATGAACTCTTTTGATTGATTGATTGTGATTTCTTTGCCATCTCTTGCTTTGATTGCTGTGATTGTGTATGATGAATCTCTAGGTTTAGATCGAACCTATCAAGGTCATGTGATCATCTCAATCTCTCAACCAAATCAATTGTTTAGGGTAGACTTGTTCGAATGGAAGCTGAGAGGTTGAATTCTCCTCTAATCGACAGATTAGAGGGTGCCTTAGGTCTCCAATCAACCAGCTAGGGTAGATCTGTACCAACACATGAGAATTGAGGTGTAGAAATCCCTAAAAGGCAATCAATTGCATTCCAACCTAGATCTTGATCCAACACACGACGGTTGAGGCTTAGGAACCTTAGGTATGGTCAATTGAACCTTTCTAAAGAGTTTAGCACGAGGTACCAGCAAGGAATGCATCAACTCGAACTGGTAAGCTCTGTTCTGGCAAGCCAGTACGGGTCTTACCAGAGTGGTGCGGCCTTGCCTTACCAAGTGGAGTACGGCCTAGCCGTACCAACTTGGTACGGGCCGTACCACTAGAGGCAGATCACAGATGAAGTCTGAAACTCTGGAAACGCCTTTTATCCATAATCAAAACACAATTTACATTTCTTCTAGCATTTTATTACATTGTTTGAATTGCTTGAATTGACCTTTTTAGGAACTTAAATACCAAACCAAAACCTTCTCACTTCTAGTTTTTAATTGAGTTTGGTAGATTCTAACCTAGTAATTGCCCGTCCCTGTAATCGATACCCGATTATACTACTCGATAGGGGTTGTGCACTTGCAACCCTTACTCGTGAAGTGTAAGCGCGGTTTTTAAAAGGTACGCCCTCAAGCGTACCGAAACTTGCGTTGCGCTTCTGCGCGAACAAGTTTTTGGCGCCGTTGCCGGGGACGGTAACCAATTGCCTAGTTAGATTTTACCTTACTTAGTTAATCTAGACTTTATCTTGTATCCTTTATTTTCTTTTATTTTGTTTCTTTATTTATTTATTTTCTCTTTTTCAGGAACACTATGCCGATTACTATCTGAGGAGCTCGAGACACCATGGATCTCATGTACAACATGATGACTGACCAACATTGGTATGGCAGCGACAATTTTCAAACTGGAGGAGGTGGCAGATCCAAAGCTAATCAGATCGCAGCTCTACATGCCAAAGCTGCCGAGCTAGAGGAAGCCATAGAGAGGTATTCAATCAGAATGAGCGTGAGGGCAGCCAGAAACCATCAACCACAGCCATGTGTCATGTGTGGGGACAGGAGACACTCTTACGAGTATTGCCCACTGGCTGATTGGGATGAGGAACCGGAGCAGGATGGCTACTGCTACAACACTGCATCGTTTGATAACCCCAACAATTGCGTATTCCAACCCGATCCACCCGAGCCGTACATTGATCCCGCTGAGATCGAATTCATACACGAGCAAGGGAAGGTGAACCAGATGCTGTGGGAACAGATGCAAAACATGTCCACACAGATGGCCGCTCAAAACAAGCTGTTGGAGCAGTTGAGTCACATCATCATCTCACGCCAATCTCAGCCGGGAAAGCTGCCAGCTCAACCAGAATGCGAAGGACCAGCCCAGCCAACAGACCAGACCGCACTTGACGCGACCCGCATCATTGAGACACGACCCGCATCACCCACGGAAGAACATGTGGACCCAGGTCGCATCGAGCCAAGTCGACCTGCATCTCCACCTGAAGAGCATGTGGACGCGATCCGCACGCCACCTGATGCGACCTGTATGCCGTGGTCTGATGACCTGGAGACCAAAGGAAGCGAGTCGGATTGGTCAGCATGCAATGCCATTTCACTTGATGCGACCCGCACGCCACCTGATGCAACCCGCGTCAAGACCCAGACAGAGCGGCTGACTCCTGAGCTCAAGCCTCCAGCAGCTCACCTCAGGTATGAGTTTCTAGACCCAGATAGATGTTGTCCTGTGATCATAAGTGCAGATCTTGAACCCGATCGGACTGCTACACTCTTGGAGAAATTGGAAGCGCACAAAAGCGCGATCGGGTGCTTGATCAAGGACTTGAAAGAAATCTTACGGATTCTTCTGATGCAAGAGTGTGATCGCATGGTCCGTGTACCTCAGAAGTGGGTGCTCCCACCAGTGCCACCTGATCCACCTCCCACCAACCAGTGAGACGCCCCCGCCTCATCCCTCGCTCACCATCTAGTAAGTTTCCATATTTTCTTCTATTTACTCTTTCCTTGTGTGAATTCAAGCATTGAGGACAATGCTTCATTCAAGCTTGGGGGGTGGAATAGAAGAAAATTGTATCTGCATTTAGACATGTTTATTTTTCAAAATTTTTGCATTTTTAGGTGATAAATTTGTGTGATTGCTAGAATTAGGAACTTGTTTGAAAACTTTTGTTTGTGAGTTGGATGACCTTGGAAAATTAGAACTAACCTCATAATTGACCAAATAGAACTGATTAGGAACAAATGGTTCGAGATTTGTAAAATTGGAAACTTGAATGTCGAGATAGCATTTAGAAACCGAATTGTGTCTTTCAAATATGAAAATAGGGATTTCAAATAAAGAAAGGTTGGGATATCCGTTGGTGTGAATGAACACTAGTGGATGTGTGTATTCATGGTATGTGCAAAACAAATAAAAAAAGAAGAAGAGAGAAATCAAGAAAACAAAAGAGAAAAAGAAAATGAAAGGAAATGAAAAGACGGAGAAAATAAGAGTACTGGCAATAAGTCTTGAATGGACGCCTTTGAGCTCGTCTCCCAAATTAGAAATGAAAGAATAAAATTTTTGCACATATCAACACACGAAGTCCGCAACTTTCTGACCGAAGCTTGATTCAAGCTTGGGGGTGCCAAAAAGGGAAAATCTCCTACAAACGAGGGCATAGTTTAGTGAAAAAAATGATAATTCGTAATTCGAGTAATCAGCTTTGCAAGTTTTGAAATATTTAGAGTTTGAGGTTTTGTTAATCAATTTGTGAGGTGAATCAAAATTGACCAAGGAAAGTCCAAATCATAGCAAAAAGATTCTTGAGTTCTTTTATTGTAGCAATCACGTAGGTTTTCACATTTAGGCTTGTATCCGCATTTAGATTTAGTTGTCCAGCACTTTTACCCGAGTTTGAAACTTTTTGCTTGAGGACAAGCAAAGGTTCAGCTTGGGGGAATTTGATACCTCGCATATTTAGTCTATTTTAGGCCTGTTTTAGTACCAGATTCGTGCCCTAATTCACCAGAATCATGTGCATTTCATCGATATATCTTTAGAATTTGGTACTGCTGAGTGTTTGTTTGTTTTCTGCAGGTTTGAAGCAAAATACACGAAGAAACGGCGATTTGGATGATGAGGTACGACCCTTACCAGGCTTGGTACGGGTCTCACCAGACTTGGCCGATTTCAGCTCATCACGCCTGGTACGGCCAGCCCGTACCACTTTGGTACGTGCCGTACTTAAAGGTGGCCTGACAGATTCAAATTTTGGCAGAGGCTATTTAAAGCGGGGAACTCTCCAATTTCGACATGCATTCCATTTCAGATCTATTTGAGAGCACAGTAAGAGAGAGAAAGAGAGCTGAGGAGCTAAGAGCAAGAAAGAAGAAAGAGGAAGAGGCGAAACTCGACAGATCAAGCTTCCTCCTCTCGATCCCTTCGATCCATGGCTTTCTCTATCCCTTTTATTGTATTTTTAGATCAGATCATGTGCTGTGAGTAGTTATTCTAGTTTCTAGGGTTTAGAGATGGATTCTTGATTTGCTTTGACTTTCTTTGACTTGTATCTTGTATGAACTCTTTTGATTGATTGATTGTGATTTCTTTGCCATCTCTTGCTTTGATTGCTGTGATTGTGTATGATGAATCTCTAGGTTTAGATCGAACCTATCAAGGTCATGTGATCATCTCAATCTCTCAACCAAATCAATTGTTTAGGGTAGACTTGTTCGAATTGAAGCCGAGAGGTTGAATTCTCCTCTAATCGACAGATTAGAGGGTGCCTTAGGTCTCCAATCAACCAGCTAGGGTAGATCTGTACCAACACATGAGAATTGAGGTGTAGAAATCCCTAAAATGCAATCAATTGCATTCCAACCTAGATCTTGATCCAACACACGACGGTTGAGGCTTAGGAACCTTAGGTATGGTCAATTGAACCTTTCTAAAGAGTTTAGCACGAGGTACCAGCAAGGAATGCATCAACTCGAACTGGTAAGCTCTGTTCTGGCAAGCCAGTACGGGTCTTACCAGAGTGGTGCGGCCTTGTCTTACCAAGTGGAGTACGGCCTAGCCGTACCAACTTGGTACGGGCCGTACCACTAGAGGCAGATCACAGATGAAGTCTGAAACCCTGGAAATGCCTTTTATCCATAATCAAAACACAATTTACATTTCTTCTAGCATTTTATTACATTTTTTGAATTGCTTGAATTGACCTTTTTAGGAACTTAAATACCAAACCAAAACCTTCTCACTTCTAGTTTTTAATTGAGTTTGGTAGATTCTAACCTAGTAATTGACCGTCCTTGTGGATCGATACCCGATTATACTACTCGATAGGGGTTGTGCACTTGCAACCCTTACTCGTGAAGTGTAAGCGCGGTTTTTAAAAGGTACGCCCTCAAGCGTACCGAAACTTGCGTTGCGCTTCTGCGCGAACACACGTACAGGACCTGCGCGAAACATTTGTGACACTTAACCGGGCCGACATGAAGCTCAATCCCAAGAAGAGTTTTTTCGGCCTCACGGGGGGAAAGTTCCTCGGATTTATGGTGTCCATGAGGGGCATAAAGATACACCCTTCCAAATCACAGGCCATCCTAGACATGAAACCCCCCCAAAACCTCAAGGAACTCCAATCACTCACAGGCCGACTAGCAGCGCTGAACCGATTTATCGCCCGATCTGGCGATGTGTGCTTCCCGTTCTTTAAGGCTATGCGCAAATCCGCCAAATTTGAATGGACCGGAGAGTGTGCGGTAGCTTTTGACAAGGTCAAAGAGTACCTGGCCAGCCCGCCCTGCCTTAGCCGACCCGTGGATGGAGACACACTGGTTCTGTATCTGGCCACAACTAACCTGCGGTTAGTGCCGCGCTGGTACGAGAAGAAGGGCGAGAGCAGAAACCTATATACTTCGTATCGCATGTACTCAGAGATGCCGAGACTCGATACACGCAGATAGAAAAGGCGGCCTATGCTCTCATCATCGCGGCGAGAAAACTGAGACCATACTTCCAGTCCCATCCCATCAAGGTATATACCGGGGTGCCCCTGAAGAAAGCCTTTGCGAACTTTGACTCCTCGGGCCGCGTGTTGGCCTGGGCGTTAGAACTGACAGAATTTGATGTCACGTTTCATCCTCAGAATGCCATCAAATCACAAGTATTCGCGGACTTTATCGCGGAGTACTCGGGAGCCCCAGAAGAATTGGACGGCAAGTGGACACTTTATGTCGACGGTGCCTCCTCCCTCCAGGGAGCAGGAGCTGGAATAGCACTCACGGGTCCTCAGGGAGAGACGCTCAACTACGCACTCCATTTCCAGTTTCCTGTAACAAACAACACAGCCGAGTACGAGGCCATGATAGCCGGTCTCAACTTAGCCGCGGGAGTGGGGGCACGAGAGGTCCACCTCCACAGTGACTCCGAACTTGCGGTCAGACAGATCAACGAGGAGTGCCGAGTGCACGATGACCGGTTACGCCGGTACCGTGAGCAATTCCATTCCTTGAAAGGGCAATTTGAGAAAGTGGTGATTGAGCACGTGCCTAGAAACAAGAATTGTCAGGCGGACGCCCTCTCGAAACTAGGGGCGGCAGGTAACCTCGACAAGGACCGCTCCGTGATAGTAATGGACATTCCCGAGTCAAGCATTTCGGACGACCGAAAGGAAGTCTGTGCCATCAATGAACTCGGAGATACTTGGTACACCCCTATGTTGGCGTACCTCACTTCAGGGACCCTACCGGAGGATCCTCTCGAGTCCAGAAGATTAAAAAAGATAGCACCCTTATATTCCATATTTAACCACCAGTTGTATAAGAGAGGATACGCCCGGCCGTGGCTTAAATGTGTCGGAGAAGTCGATGCCCGGAAAATGTTGGAGGAAGTCCACGAGGGACTTTGTGGTAGCCATCAGGGAGCCAAAACGTTGGCAAAAAGAGTCTTACGCGCAGGATACTATTGGCCCACAATGCAACAGGACGCGGCCACTATGACGCGAAAATGTGACAAATGCCAATATCACTGTCGATTATCGAGCGTCCCAGGCTACGACATGATCACGATCTCGGGAGCTTGGCCCTTTGACCTCTGGGGGATCGACATCCTGGGCCCCTTTCCCAAGGCCGTCCAGCAACAAAGATGGATCATTGTGGCTGTGGAGTATTTTACAAAATGGGTCGAGGCCAAGGCGCTGGCCAATATCACAGCAGAAGCCGCCAAGAATTTTATATGGCGAAATATAGTATGCCGCTTCGGCATACCACATGCGCTGATCTCTGACAATGGCACGCAGTTTAATGCAGATGTCACCATGACCTTCCTAGAGAACCTAGGTATCCGCAGCAACTTTACTTCGGTCAGCCACCCCGCTAGCAATGGGCTAGCCGAAGTCACCAACAGGACCATTCTGGACGGATTGAAGAAGAAAGTGGCCTCCAACAGGAAAAACTGGCCTGACAAACTAGATGAAATCCTTTGGGCATACCGGACCCCCTCCCGGGGCCAACCCGAGCCCAGAAAACTACCCGGGATTCGGACCCCCTCCCGGGGCCAGCCCGAGGATAAACACAAACCGAGCCTCGAACCCCTCCTCTGGGCCAGCTAGGAACCAAACAAAACGGGACTCAAAGCCCGGCAGGCCGAACAGCCAAGAATGGTCGACGCACGGCCCCGCTGTTCGGCCTGAGATAAACTATGCAAACATTACAGCCTAATATGCGGACGTCCCCTACAGTATGCGGGGCATCGTCATTAATGCTGACAAGACCTCGCTACAGTAGGGCATACCCTATATAAGGCAAAGAACCCCCCAGAAAAAGGGATGGCATTTTATCACACTTGGGAGAGGTATTATAAAGGGTTAGAGCGTTAATACCCCTCCGACACCCCGCGTGTCCCCCGGCTCGACCCGCTTCACCCGAGACGGGACGGGCGGCTAGTTCATTAACCGGCCTCTGCACGGCCTGCTTCTTGAGAACAGGGCGTGCTCTCTCTTTACTGGACCGAGTCCAAGTACGGCCCGGCCCCTTCGGGAAGGGACGTATCATATATATAGCAAGATTTTATGATACTTGTGTTATATTTACCGAACTCTATGTTACTTATTATTGTGACCGTGAAAGTACAAAAATAACATTTCAATTTTATAGTCATATCAATAGTGTGACCATCAAAATTTAAAAAAAAAAAAAGATAAATCAAAACAAACAAAAAAATGTAATCCAAGCAGAACAATTCACAGTTAAAAGCATATATATAAGGCCCTGTTTGCAATGTAATCTTTTTAGCCACTCTTATTATTATTATTATAATCAATAAACTCTTATTTTTTATAATACTAAAATATATGTTTCTATAGAAGTCAACGTGCATAGTTTTGACTTTATAATTGTTAATCAGCGGTAATTATGTTGCTTGAATAAATTTCTATACAGTAACTTGAATAAGATAGCTGTTTAGCATAAGAAATAGTGCAGTTGGCGGTGCAATATTTTGTTTTTAACTTAACAAAGAGAATAACATTTTTTTTATAGACAATAAGAACCGTTAATATTGTTGGAATTTCAGATAGAATATTGGTTTAACTATTTAATTCAGTCAATTAATTACTACCTGAAACATTATTTAAATGTAAAATTAAATTCAAGATAAAGTTTACTACTAGACGCGCTTCGAGCTCTAGCAGTAATCTTCTTACTTCTTAATTTAGTGTCGGATCTACGTAGCAAAAGCAGCCACGTCTCTATCAGTATCCACACGAACATATTAACATACTAATGTTAGTCAGTATGCTAGCACCAAACAAACACCCCTTCGTTTTCTCTCTCTCTCTTTCTCTCTTGATTTCTAAAGTGGTGCGAACCAAAAATGAACTTAGCATGTATATTTATAATATTGTGCACCACTTAGTCACACCCATTAATCTGCACCTTCTCATATATACTTATCCATAGAGCAGAAATATCGGGTCCATTAACCACAGCCCAATAAAATTTAATCCAAAATTAATTTCAAAATTTAACTATTAAATTCAGTCCAAACAATTTAGCTTGTAGTATAATTCCAACAATTAACTCATTAGTTATTTCAATGAACGTAATCTACTGTCATGGACTTACGACAATCCTAAGTATAATATTACTGAAAAAAAATAAAAATATTGCAGGGCTAGCTTTAGATTATCCAAAGTGCGAATGTTACATTCAGATTTATTTTCTTTTTAAACAAACTTCTTTTGGAAACAGTTGAGATTACACAAAGATTGAATAGTGGTAAATCGCTTGAGAGAGAAACTGCTATTTATTATATTTTATTAAATATTGGTATTGATCAATTTTTATTTTAATCTGCAGTGCGGGTGGGCTAATCATAATTGGTAACTGATAATTTTGTTCTCTCATATATTAATTTATTTTCTTATTTTCTTTAATTTTATTGTTCATCTATCATTGGAATCTAGTTTAAGAGGCTTAATCAAATTTTACCAGTTTAACACACTGTATCCACTATCCAGACTCCAGAGGCTAACCCAGGAATTTTTTTTATAAACTATAATTAGAAAAAAATATTTTTACCAAACCAACATGATTACTTTTTTTTTACAAAAACCATAAGAACCGTATTGCCATTTCAGTCCAGTAGTTTTTTTTTCTTTGGACCGAAATGGCAATTCGGTCCCTGTTGGTTTTACAGTTTGCCGTGTAGCTTTTGGTGTAATACCCTGAGACCGAAATGCCATTTTGGTGCAGTGTTTTTTTAGCCTAGACCGAAATGGCATTTCGGTCCCAACTTTTGTTTTTTTAGGATTTGCAGAATGTTGGATTTCTTACTTGTGTATCATATATCATATCGGATGTAGGTCAAATTGAATTTGAAACCGAAAAACAATTAAATATGTCTTTTTTGCCATATCATTTTTTTTTATCTCCCACAGAGGATATTAGATGAAATTTGAATTTACTCTGTTTCATTTTCAAATTTTTTGGCACAACCTAACGAGTAAAAATTACACATCTTTGTTAATGTAAATGTTTCCTTAACTAAATTTACAATAATGTTATTTATTAAGCAAATTCTAAAAAAAAAAAAAAATTGGGACCGAAATGGCATTTCGGTCCAGAGTCTTTTTCGGATTTTCTGTGGCTGCCTTTCTGAAAATTTGTGAAACTAATACGGACCGAAATACATTTCGGTCCGGAAAAAATAAAGCGGACCAAAATGGCATTTCGGTTCTTATGGTTTATAAAAATAAAAATAATCATGTTGGTTTCCTAAAATTTTTTTTTTTTAATTATGGTTTATAAAAAAAATCCCTAACCCAGGGGTAAAGATATTAACAGAGAAGTTTTTGCTTCATGCAGCCCATTATTCATATACAGTGCAGTTTTGGCTCTGTTGTCCGCGCGCTGCATGTAGCAAAAACTGCTCATTCAATATCTTTACCCTAACCCAGAGTATGAAATTAGGGTGGGAGGACAAATCGAAGTAATTTTATAAAATTTATGACTGGTGTATTGTTTGAAGCCAACATAGCTCTGTTAATATCTTTATCCCGCAATGGTGTGTGGCCATTGGCGTGCTTGGATATCGGTACCATAACGCAGCGGCTAGTCTATAGTTTTGTGAAACACATTGCAAGATTTAATGAATCATAGCGGGGAACCTAAATTATGAAGAGCATCTATGTGGAATTAAAGGACAATTATAATTATTGATTTATTTTTTTCTCTTCTTTGGAATTTGACGGTGACAATTCCTAGCTACAAACATAATATATTGCATGTACCGTTGAAATAGTTGTTCTGGTACCACTGCTTCAGTACTCTCCGTGCATAGTTTTTTTTTTTTTTTTTTTGCTGTGAGAAAAGTAGAATTCCACCTTTTCAGTACAAACATATTTGATTTGTATTATAGATTCAGTCCACATATTTTAAATCGGATGACCCAAATTAAAAAATAAAACCTTTTTTAAAAGAGATGCTGTTGTGTATTAATAATCTTCGAATAATTTATGATATGGTGGATTTTCTAAAATGATGTTTATATCATATATTTATAGAAAATAGTCAAGCCTTTGTTACATTATAGCACTGTTAATAAAAATTAATAATCTAATAATTCAATTGAAATGTTCATGAATAAATCTGCATGTAGATCTTACAAATGCATCATATAATATATGGAACTATATTTAAAACTTCAAAGAGGATCCGCATGATTTATTTGATATACATTTGGATTTAGTAGGATCTGAATTTGTTATGATTTAGATAAATAACAAAAAAAACGAAAATTTGCTCTAATTTTTTAATAGCATAATATTTATTAGTGATTGTAGTACATTATGTAATTCCTCTGACTTGTAAATTTTTCTAATAGAATTATATTTTACTTGTCTGATTTTATAATTATTGTAAGTGATATGTATTAAGACTGTATCTAATTAGATTACGGTGACCGTCTAATTGCTTGTTGGTTTCTAATTAAAATATTAAAAAAAATGAAATAGAATTAAAATCCGATTCACAATTCGCAATCCACTACGTATTAAGTAAACTATATAGAAAATTTAAACCGTGAGAGGAATTTATAACTA
This sequence comes from Carex parvula, assembly GCA_025461045.1. Classification (NCBI taxonomy): domain Eukaryota; kingdom Viridiplantae; phylum Streptophyta; class Magnoliopsida; order Poales; family Cyperaceae; genus Carex; species Carex parvula. The sequence goes on along the minus strand of JAJGRW010004600.1, from coordinate 29,497 downwards.
AGAGTGAGGCTACGGTGCCATGCATAACACCAATTGGGTCCGTACTACGGCTCAAAATTTGACTTTTTAAAAATTCTAACGGTCGATCCGAACCGTTCAACATGATTATAAAATGAATATGTACTTGCAAATCAAATTTTATATTTTTTCGAATTTGTTTACTATTTTTTCGAAAATCACTTGATATGAACATTGTGGACCATCCAAAAACAGCCTATCTAAAAAAATAGTAAAAAAAATTGGAAAAAATGTAAAATTTGGTTTGCAAGTACATATTCATTTTATAATCATGTTGAACGGTTCGGATCGACCGTTAGAATTTTAAAAAGTCAAATTTTAAGCCGTAATACGGATCCAATCCGTGCTATGCATAGCACCGTAGCCTCACTCTATAACTAATATAGAAAAATTATACGATTTGTGTTTAACAAATGTTGATCACGTCCAGATGTTTAGAAAAAAAAAATTACACAGATTGTCTTTAACAAATGTGGATCATGTTCGGATATTTAGAGCATCTATCCCACTCGTAAAGAAATTATAAATTGAAAATTTTAATTGTGAGTAAAGAAGAAGAGAAAGTCACGGTGTGATCGACTCTATCGCATCTCGTTACGGCCGGGCATATGTGATGGTCACATAGCCTGACTTGCGGTCGCATGCCGTGTCATTTCACTTGGCTTGACTACTCTAGCCCGAAAATGGTACGATATGTCACATGAACTGTTCTTGACACCAATAGCTAAATTATTGGTGTGTGACATATAAATCAAAATTTTCAATTACATGTATTTAATTGTGCGTGCGCACGGTGCACCAATAGCATATTGAGATCATGTCGAAAAAAAAAAAGAATGAAATTTTTGCAAGATTGCAGCATCAAAACAGCGATTTTGAATAAATGAAAAACTTATACTGTTTCCATTAATTTATCCTTTTTCAACCAAATACATTATAAAAGTATTAAAGCCATCCTTTTAAGAGCAATATTTACTTTATGATTTAAATATTAGATTTCAATGCTGCTGCACACGATACACCTGACAGAGAATAAACCTTTTTGCTCCTACCAAAGATTGCACCTCCTCTTCAACTAGTGCATAAATTAAACAAAAAATCGGCGATAATACTGCAATATTCTTACCTGTACTTTTTTATATTTTGATTTTCATATCCAGAACGACTTAATGCATGACACATGAATATTTTTTGCCTTTAGAATAAGATTCGTACACCTAATTTTTCCCTTTTAAACTAGATGCATGAAATATGCTCTTGCAATTTTTATTTCGATTTCAAATATCTTTGCTTCATGTATTCCCTATGTTGCATGGATACGGGTACGGGTATCGTATCGGATACGATACGGATACGGCGATACGGCAAATTTCAAAAATCTCGGATACGATACGCCTATTATATATTATTTTAATTATATTATTAATTCAGCACTTGTATTATATAAAATAAATATCAAAAATCCTGAATAAGTATTCAATATAAGTTATATATATAAAATCTAATACTTAATAACAACAAAGGAAGTCTATTGCAGTGGTAAAGGCGCAGGTTTGTTTCCCTCAGATCAATGGTTCGAATCCCGCTGGGAGGCATGAAATTTTGCTAATTTCGCTGGTCCACACGCGGTGCACACAGCAGTTCGGTCCACTGGTCCACGCGCGGTGCACACAGCGCGAATGGAGGGAGCAGTTCGTCCACACGCGGTTCACAGGAACAAATCAGGAGCGCCTTGAGGCGTATCCCGCCCGTATCTCGCTGAAACAGCCGTATCCCCAAAAATTCAACGTGTATCGCGACCGTATCTGCAGTTTAGAGATACGCCACATCAGCCGATACGCCAGCTGGCGTATCGGAGCCGTATCGGGTGCGTATCGTGTGCGTATCCGTATCCGATACGCACCCGATACGGATACGGTGCCTAAATCGAAGTATCGGAGTAATATAGTGTATTCCTGTTATTAATAAAAATTACTACTCGTCTTACCATTAAATGCCAGGTAGATCATTTTTTTTACTTTTAGAAATAAAAAAAATTAAATTATCGGAATGAAATTGATTATTTATTTCTTTGAAAAATAAATGAGATCGAACCCTTGATTAGAAGTTGATGAGACAGAATCAATAGTTCGGCCTCAGAAAATATTTCACTGGAATTGAATCAATGGCCAGTCTCATCCATGAGACCGAAAAAACAAACATTATTGTTTCTAATAATTCAGTTTTTAATTTTTAAAAATAAAAACAAAATCGTAGTTCTGAAAAGTCAATGTAGTTTGGTAATTGGTCCATTTAAAACAAATAAATCCCCTCGTGTACGGTGTTAACAATAAAATAAAAAAATGTTCAAATTAAAGAATTGATATTTTACATAAGTGCAGGTACCAATGATGTAATTTCACTAGGCCGGTTAAGAATGTCTCTTGTTTATCCGTGATTTTTATTTTTACCCAAAAAAAATATATTTTAATATAAATAACCAGGTTTTTAAAAGATTTTTATTTTTACCCAAACCGCTAGGATTATCAGCGGTTCGAATTAAAAATTCGGACCGCTAGGATTCCTAGCGGTCTGAATTCTTAATTCAAACCGCTAGAATTCCTAGCGGCCTGAATTCTTAATTCGAACCGCATAACCCTACCCGTGACTCTTCTTCTCTGTGTCGCCTCTCCGCCAGAAAAAAGAAAAACAGAAAGAAGGGCTCCGCGAAAAAAGAAAGAAGGCTGCGCCTCCGTCCCTCTGCCTCGTCGCCTCGCCGCCTAGCCGTCCCTCCGCCTCTTCACCCCTCCTAGGCCGTCCCTCCGCCCCTCCGCCTAGCCGTCCCTCCGCCTCTTCACCGCCGATCGTCGATTCAATCATCTTTGAAGGTAATTAGAATTCTTTTCGTATTTCTCTGCTGATCTGATCGGTGAATTAGAGAAATGTTTAAGCCATTAGAAATGTTTAAGCCAAATTGATGAATTAGAAATGTTTAAGCCAAATTGATGAATTAGAAATGGAAATGTTTAAGCCAAATTGACGAACCGTCTGATTGATTGATTGCGCTGATTGATTGCGTCTGATTGATCGAAACGTCTGATTGATCGAACCATCTGATTGATCGAACCGTCTGATTAATTCGAACCGTCTAATTGAAAACCAAATTTACTTTTAAAGTCTCAAATGTTATATATTTAGAAGACAAATTTCTAATCTGATTGAAAACCGAATTCTCCCATTAAATTCAAATTTTTAATCGGTAAAATTGGATATATTTTTTTTTCATTAAAAATCAATTAATATAGATTTATTTATTCAAGCATTGATTTTCCTTTAAAATCTTATTTTATTAATATTTTAGCGAAATTGTATAAAATATTATTATATAATACGAGCTTATTTTTTTTCTTTACTTCTATTTAAAACAAAAAAACTATATTTATAGTTCCAAGGTTAATATGTACTATATGTATCATCAAATTTGTGTGATTAAACAAATTATACTCGCAACTAATAAATGAGTTATTTTTACTGGTAGTATATTTGAAAGTTTATTTTGCATTAATTTGTATGAAATGAAATTAGTTTGCATTAACTGATTTCATACATTTCTAATGGAAACCTTATCTTTAAAAAAAATACAAATTTATAAAAATATGCTTGTATGGAGTGGTTCTTTGTTCTTATTGGCATAATGCATGTTATGATTGACTCCATAGTCATCTTTTTGCATATTAGCGTATTTTAGCATATTTTTACCGCAATTAGCATATTTTAGCCAATTGTAGCATGTTTAATTTTTTTTTAACATAGGATGGCTAGGGGACGGCCTAGGAGACCACCCGCAGCCGACCCGGTTGATGAGCCCATTCCCACTGACAGCAAGGATCATTTCAGTCCTTTATTATCGATGCCTCACGATGAGCACCGAGTCTCAGAGGCATCTAAAGAGGTACTTGATTACTTTTTTTTTTTTGTAAGTTTGTATTTTGTTGAATTTTTGTATTTTTAGGTTTTCATGTTGTTTACTTTTTTGAACGCAGAGTGAGGCAATTATAAATGCCAGGGGTCGGTATTCGGACATGCAGTACTACTCGGTCATGGAGGCGTATCTGCAAAATTTGGGGGTGCAGCATTTGGTCGATATTCTACAGTCGGAGACTAAGTCCATTAACGCGTCCCTCATTGCAGGACTAGTGGAGCGATGGCGCCCCTTGACGCACACGTTCCACTTACCTTTTGGAGAGATGACAGTGACTCTCCAGGACGTTAGTGCTCTATGGGGTTTGCCTATCCAGGGCGTGCCCGTTGGTGGCATATCTGACCCCACAGATTCAGATGACACGACGATTAATTACATGCTCGCTGAGTTGTTGGGAGCGGAGCCAGATATACGCAGCAACGGGGGAAAGTCCAAGTACTGTCTGGACAAGACGAAGCTGCGAGCTATGTTTGTGAGAGGTCTAGGTAGCGATTCCACTCCGATCGAGATTCAGAGGTACTCATACAAACTATTTGTATTACATTTATTTTGTACTCTGTTTCATGCGGAAAAATGAGTTGCTCTATAATTTTGATATTACAGATACACACGGGGATTCGTGATGGACCTATTTGGTTCTGTCATGTTTGCTGATTCAAATGGTGATACCATCCCGATGATGTATCTACAGCTGCTGCGAGACCTTCAGCCCTCGAGCGGCAGGTACAACTTGGGTGGGGCTGTCCTAGCACATCTCTACTCCAACTTGTGCCACGGTTGCAAGGTCAGTATGCTATTTATGTCTTATTTTAATTACCTACCTTGTCATGCACTTGTTGTCTTATTTTAATTATTTAACTTGTCCCTGACGGCTGGTATTCTTCAAAATATAGCGCAAAACTAAGCAAATCTACGGGCCAATACTGCTTCTGCAGCATTGGTCGTGGTCACGGCTACCGGTGGGGGTACCTCAGCCGAACGAGGATCCATGGCGAGAGCCCGAAAATGAAAATCGACCGGCATTCGGCATGAAATGGTACGGACATCACTTGTACAAGGACAACCCTCACGGAAAGACAGCAGGTATCAGGACGGTCCGATCTCAGATTCAGAGTCTGGGTGAGACGCAGGTGCGCTGGACTCCGTACCATGAGCTATACACTGAGGGGAGGCTGCCGCAGATTGTAGCGGATGATCAGGAGATGTGGCTCTACAGGGGACCGCTGGTGTGCTTCTGGATAGTGGAGCACCACTATCCAGACCGGGTGCTCCGTCAGTTTCATTTTCCTCCACTCATCCCCGCAGATCCAGACGTCCCGAGATCTGTGATCATGAGGCTACACGGGTAAGTTATGTTCTTTTTAGCATTTTTGTACTTAACATTAGTTCTTGTCTTTAAATTGCAACTAACATACGAATTACAGGATAAAACACGGTAATCACTGGGATAGAGATTGGAGTGTGCATCACTCGGAGTACTACATCAAGGCGGGCAATATGAGTGCCAACCTATGGCAGATGCCGGAGATTGATACGATGCAGTTCCAGGGAGATCCCCTATTGAGATATCAAGCTTGGTACCTGCGGGTCGGCATGGCTTCGGTGTATATAGAGGGAGATTACGGCGAGTTTCTTCGCTCACAAATATTCGAAGACGATGGTTATACCCCTACTGGCCGGAAAGGTGCTCGCCAGGTAATGCATCTAAAACAACACATATTTATGCGTTATGAACCTTTTATCATAACCTTTATTTTTTCTAACGTTTTTTTTTATAGCTGCTGTTAGCGCTTAAAGGTGCCGGGCGTTCAATCGTTCCGGTTCTGGTACAGGCATTACGATAAAAGGAGTGTGTGGTTCATTATCTTCTTGATAATGTTGGGCAGCCGAATTTTGGCCTGAACTTCCGGCCCCTGACTCTTCGCGAATTCTGCGTGCAAAAACTTCCAATAATGATTCGCCAGACCTCAAAACCTGTGCTATTAGACCTCTCAATGCCCCGTTATCTCCCAATGTGATTTTGACATACTTTCCTGCGTGGACCATTCGGGCCTGAATTTGTAATTGGCAACGATTCCTATTGTAGCCGCTCGCTTCATAAATAAGCGATTGCAACTGCTCAAATGAGAAATTTTCATCAACCCAATACGTATTTGCTGCAGGTTTGGAGTAACGTACTCCATACTGGTCAGTTATGAACTTCCCTCCAAAATGTATTGAAATTGCAATAGACATGGCCAATAAACTACATTCATAAATGACAAATATTTGGTCAGTTTACTGATTTCAATTGTGAACAGTTGTGAATAGTCGTATATGAACAGTAGTGAACAGTAAATACGTATGTGAACAGCAGTGTACAGTAGTGAACAATAGTGAACAGTAAATACGTATGTGAACAGTAAATACAGTAAATACGTATGTGAACAGTAGTGTACAGTAAATACGTATGTGAACAGTAGTGTACAGTAGTGTACAGTAAATACGTATGTGAACAGTAAATATGTATGTGAACAGTAAATACGTATGTGAACAGTAGTGTACATTAAATACGTATGTGAACAGTAGTGTACAGTAAATACGTATATAAACAGTAATTGACAGTAAATACGTATGTATTAACAGTAAATACGTATGTAATTAACAGTAAATACGTATGTAAAAAAAATTACCTGACGACTTCTCCGTCTCCTCCTCCTCCTCTTCCTTCAGCTCCTCTTCCTTCAGAGCTCCCCTCCCTCTCCCTCTTCCTCTCTCCTCTTCAGCCCTCTTCCTTCCTCCCTCTTTTTTTTTTCTCTCTCTTCTACGCAGCTGGAGCCCCGTACTTATAAGTTTTCAAAAAAAAAAAAAGAGATTCAGGCCGCTAGTTCGAATTAAGAATTCAGGCCGCTAGGAATCCTAGCGGTTTGAATTAAGAATTCAGACCGCTAGGAATCCTAGCGGTCCGAATTTTTAATTCGAACCGCTGATAATCCTAGCGGTTTGGGTAAAAATAAAAATCTTTTAAAAATCTGGTTATTTATATTAAAATATATATTTTTTTGGGTAAAAATAAAAATCACGGTTTATTAAAAGCCCCAAAAATATAACGAGTTGTTTTTAAATATAATAAAGTGATCCTTAAAGAATGGGTTTGATAGTGATGGAGATCTGCCTCGTTACCGGTTAAGTGATTTTGTTGTTAATTTATTTATTAGCTACTGGTAAAGGTGACATTTTGTATTCTAGTCCTTAAACATTCCGTATTTTTACTTGTTAATTTGAAGGCTGTATATATTTGTCAACAATGTACTTCCTTTTTTTTTTTATTAAGATGTTTTCTTTTGAATAAATGAAAAAGGTCAGACCCTCCATTTATGATACTCATCTAAATAATGTAATCAGTTTCAAACCTAAATTAAGATATATGAAGGGGCAACTATATTAACAGAGCTGGTTTGGCATCATGCAGAGCACTATTTATATTTTTTTTATTTTGTCTTTATTGATTGTATGTTGTGTGAAGTCAAAATAGATCTCTTTACTATGTATGTATAAAGAACGAAGTCAGTACTAAACTACTATTATAATAAGAAAAAATGGGTATATGTATTTAGTAAGTACCAATCACAGGTAGAGTGGAAAAAACGTGCCGTGCCGTGACTAACATGCCGTGACTTTGGTCTCGTGCCGTGCTGTGCCGTGACCAAGTTAATTTTCCACGTGTCGTGTCGTGCCGTGACTAAAATATCAAGGGGTGGTCATGGCACGCGAATGGTCACGCCACGCGAGTCACGTCGTGCCTAGCGTACCGTGACCATACGTGACTCGCGTGACTCGCGTGACTATTTAATCATAATTTATGTTAGTTTATTTAAGATTCACCATTAAATCAATATTTAATTGTCCTAATTACACGTGACTCGCGTGACGTGCTGTGCAGTGATTAAATCTTTCACGTGCTGTGCCGTGCAGTGCCAAAATTTCAAAAGATGAGCACGGCACGCCACTACTACAGAAAAAGAGATTGCAGACGGACATTACCGGAAGAGCAACACGGATTTCCCTGCCGTGTATGAGTTGAGGGTGTATAAAAGGTACCCTCTATAGACACGGATATTTACCCGTGTATATCTAACGCTTTCTATACGGATTACCAAATAAACAGCCGTGAACATACACCTGCCTGTGGCGCTCTCCATATAACCGAGCAAAACGGATATTACGTAAACGACCGTGTACGACTACTCTTTATTCACGGACAATGCAACTAAATGTCCGTGTCGGTTACTTTACCTACACGGACATTTAGTTGCATATCCGTGTCCCTCTCTTAACAAATCAATAAAAAATAAAATAATCCTTGTATCTCCGAACTCGTTCTACACGGACATTGGTCAGAACAACCGTGTCGAATTACTCTAGCTACACGAACGTTTAATTTCATATCCGTGTCCTGTGATAACTATCGTACACGGACAAATATAAATAATCGGTGTAGAACACCGAAAACGATCTACACGGGTTTTTGTTAAATAACCGTGTCAATTATTGTTTTATACACGGACTTTTAACTTCATATCCGTGAAGCTTTCTTAACTATCATACACGGACTGTATAAAAGAATATCTGTACTCATTTCTACACGGTTGTTTGTTTAACAACGGTGTGGAATTACTGTGTTCTACACGGACGTTTAGTTTCATATCCGTGAAGTTCTCTTAACTACCATACACGGACTATATAAAAGCATCCGTGTAGCTCTCTGTACCCATACACGGGCTTTTGTTTAAAGTCCGTGTAGCGTTTGCTTTTGACACGGACTTATAATTCACATCCGTGTAGCACGGACAAATATAAAATAATCATTGCTCACTCAACTCGTTCTACATGGGCTTTCGTTTAATATCTGTGTAGAATTGTCCCATTTTTTTTTCTTGATTTTTTTAATTTCTGGGCTAGCCTCCAGTTTAATTTGCTAGCCAGTTTTCCTACAAAATTCATATACCATTCTGTTTTGCTAGCCAGTTTTTCAGATAATTTGACATTAAATTATGCTTGCTAAATTCATATATACACTAAATTGTTATACAAATCCATGTTCAGCATTACAATATTCAGATAGAAACCATCTTGCCCAGCTACATCTTATAAAGTCGATCTGCTCCTTGCTGTACTCAGTTTGCTTTGATGGTTGCTACAATTATAATTTGGTATTAGTTAGTAACAATAAAAGGTAGATGCAAGACAGTCGCAAATATCAATTGCTAATTTAATGAAATGAGAATTATAAGTAAGCATAATATGAAAATATCAATTGCTATTATATAGGCACAATTAATATGAATTACATACCACATCTGGAAATGTGAATTGCATTCTTTCGACAAAGTGAAGCATGGAAATCATCATGTAATATCCGCATTCCCAACCCGCCTCCTGTTGCGGGCTCTACAATTTACATTTAGCGGCCTATGTTAGAATGACAATAATTTTTTGAACAAAATATGAAATTATAGAATTGTGTTGTGCTCACCGGCCACCAGCTCCAAGTCAACCTATTTCCCATTTTCTTGTCCTTGCTGCGCAATCCTCCTTTTGTAACGTATGTAGCAAAAGCCCTTACAAAATGGAGTGACTCTAATTAGCAATTCCATAATTTGTTATAATTGGAAAAAAATCAAACATAGTGAAAGATTATTGCTTACTTTTGCACATACGGGTAGATTGCTTTGCACGTGCTAAATCCGATCCTTTCTTTGGGCTACAAAGAATCTATCACGTAAACCGCACTCAGGCAAGGCACAATGATGATCAAACACCAGTGTCCCCTGTGGGAGGAGAAGAATTATAGGATCTTAGCATACAGTACCCAGATATTTTGGCATATATAATAGTGAGACACGTGTTTGCTTGACTTGATGGTGTGATTTCAATTATTTATATATTTAATCACAAGGTTAGAACTAACATCTGGTGGTATGGCAAGAGAAGAAATCTCTTCTTCGCATTAGTAGCTTGGAGCATCGCGCCACACAGGTAATTCATAGCCTCCTTCGTAGCATTTTTCACGTTCGACGCACTAAGTACGCAGGGGTCCAGAAAAGCACACAAGTTCTGTTTGCCCTTGCATTGAGAACTATTGATTAGCCTCCTGAAAAATGATCATATGACATTAGAATATATTCTTCAGTGCTATACACATGATATAAACAATTTTTGGTCACTAACATGAGGAAAATGGTGATGTGCCCCACTTCGAGCCATTTATCGGACCCCGAGGCATGTAGAAAGTCCTTGAAGTCGGTGAACGACAGCATTATAGTCGAGCCATCGTGTAGAAATATCCCCAGAGGGACAGGTATGACGACTTCCGTCATGTCCTTGGGTGCCGCCATCAAGCGGTCGTGGAGATCCCGCAAATCCTTTCCGGGAAGGAGCTTATATTCTTCCTCGGTGAGCAGACGAGGTGGAGGTCCTGCTGGTTGGACAGGAGGGTCATGGCCTGCTGGTCCGGCAGTAGGGTCAGCAACTACTGGTCCGGCCGTAGGGTCATGGCCTGCCGGTTGGGCAGTAGGGTCAGCAACTGCTGGTTGGGCATCAGTTGCTGACCCTGCTGCCGGAGCAGCAGTTGCTGACCCTGCTGCCGTGACACCGCCCCCCGCCAGAACTTTCGCGCCTTCTTTAATTTTCATGCGCACGGATCTTGAGATAGATCGGACGGTCATAGAGCCCATCGGACTCACTTTGGGTCCAATGGGCATCGGACACAAGCTGCTCTCGTACATAACATATTAAAAGTAGGTCATCATCGTTGAAAAAAAGTTTATCTGATTCGTTCGTATTTGCTTACGATGGGTTTAATCACCGTCTATTTGCTTTAAAAGTCGTGCGGAATAGATTAATATTCGTTCGTATCTGTTTCAGTTTCCGTGCGCGCATATCTTAAATTAGATCGGACGGTCATCATCGTTGAACATGAAAGTAGGTCCGATGGGCATCGGACCCAAGCTGCTCCCGGTTTTTTAGAGTGATTTTTGTGATAATACAAGTTAAAATTCAAAGATCTCAGATAATACAGCTTGATGGATGGGTAAATAAAGATAAAATTCCATCAAAATTTGCTGCACTTGATTAAAGGTTGTAATCTTTGATTTGAACGGTCCCGATTAATCAACGGACTAACTATTTTTGTGCGTCTTCACAATCTCACAAGGCAAGAGTTTATGTTTCATGAAACATAAACTCTTGCCTTGTGAGATTGTGAAGACGCACAAAAATAGTTAGTCCGTTGATTGATCGGGACCGTTCACATCAAAGAGCATTGCATTTATTGTCTTCCGTGAAAGTTTGATCAAAAATTATTTTTATTTACCCATCTATCTAGTTCATTGAAGATTGAAGTATCGTATGGCCACAAACACTTCGTGCTGGATCAAACCTCATACATAATAAATTTTCCAAACTTTTATGTTGGTTACATTCAATGTTCTCCCTTGATCATTTTAAAACAGATATGGAATGATTTCGTTGCAGATCGACCGTTGATTTTCCGTTTGAAAATGAACGGTCCAAAAATATTTTTACAATTTGAAGGGACATACAATGATGAAAGTTTATAAAAATAATATGTATAAGTATTATTTGGCCATATAAGATGTAAAAAAAATAAAAATATATTTTTTGAATTATTTTCGTATGTACTGTTGTACATGTATTAGGTGATTAGTAAATATCAAGCTTTGTTGACCATCCGATAAACAAAGAACGGTCCTGATGTCTTCATTTAAGAGGTGGTGGGTAGATTTTCCGCACTCTCTGAGGTAACATAATATTTCTGTTTAGATCTGGTTCTAGATGATGCACAAGATCCTTTAATATTTGTGCATCATAATGATTAGACGGTCGGATATAACCACAGATATTACGTTACCTTTGAGTTTATGAAAGCCCTTCTATCCCTCCTCTCTGTGAATAAATTTTTATCAGTTTTCCCTCCTTTAGCTCCCTGATGGGACTCCCAAAAATTCAAAACAAATTTTACAAAAAATTTCGCCTAGGTTGGCTTTTCCCCGCCTCACTTTCCCTCACCTTTTTACACGGATGTTTAATTAAATATCCGTGTACGATACCTTTCTACACGGACTTTTAATTAAACGTCCGTGTATCTCGCTTTGCATTTCTACGCGGATGTTCAGTTAAAGAGAACGGAGTAGGTCCGATGCCCATCGGACCTACTTTCATGTTCAACGATGATGACCGTCCGATCTAGTAAAAGATATGTCCGCACGGAAACTGAAACAGATACGAACGAATTTTAAACTATTCCGCATGACTTTTAAAGCAAATAGACGGTGATTAAACCCATCGTAAGCAAATACGAACGAATTATAAAACCTTTTTCTCACCGATGATGACCTACTTTTATGTTCCACGATGATGAAAAAGATTTAATATGTTATGTGCGAGAGCAGCTTGGGTCCGATGCCCATCGGACCCAAAGTGAGTTCGATGGGCTCTATTACCGTCCGATATATTTCAAGATTCGTGCGCACGCAAATTAAAGCAGACAGCGAAAGTCCTGGCGTGATCTTAAAGCAGATCGGACAGTCATCGAACTCACTAGATACATGTCCGATGGGTATCGGACCCAAGCTGCATATGTTATGTTATGTACGTATTTTTTAGAGTGATTTTTGTGATAATACAAGTTAAAATTCAAAGATCTCAGATAATACAGCTTGATGGATGGGTAAATAAAGATAAAATTCCATCAAAATTTGCTGCTCTTGATTAAAGGCTGTAATCTTTGATTTGAACGGTCCCGATCAATCAACGGACTAACTATTTTTGTGCGTCTTCACAATCTCACAAGGCAAGAGTTTATGTTTCATGAAACATAAACTCTTGCCTTGTGAGATTGTGAAGACGCACAAAAATAGTTAGTCCGTTGATTGATCGGGACCGTTCAAATCAAAGAGCATTGCATTTATTGTCTTCCCTGAAAGTTTGATCAAAAATTATTTTTATTTACCCATCTATCTAGTTCATTGAAGATTGAAGTATCGGATGGCCACAAACACTTCGTGATGGATCAAACCTCATACATAATAAATTTTCCAAACTTTTATGTTGGTTACATTCAATGTTCTCCCTTGATCATTTTAAAACAGATATGGAATGATTTCGTTGCAGATCGACCGTTGATTTTCCGCTTGAAAATGAACGGTCCAAAAATATTTTTACAATTTGAAGGGACATACAATGATGAAAGTTTATAAAAATAATATGTATAAGTACTATTTGGCCATATAAGATGTAAAAAAAATAAAAATATATTTTTTGAATTATTTTCGTATGTACTGTTGTACATGTATTAGGTGATTAGTAAATATCAAGCTTTGTTGACCGTCCGATAAACGAAGAACGGTCCTGATGTCTTCATTTAAGAGGTGGTGGGTAGATTTTCCGCACTCTCTGAGGTAACATAATATTTCTGTTTAGATCTGGTTCTAGATGATGCACAAGATCCTTTAATATTTGTGCATCATAATGATTAGACGGTCGGATATAACCACAGATATTACGTTACCTTTGAGTTTATGAAAGCCCTCTATCCCTCCTCTCTGTGGATAAATTTTTTCGAATTTCCCTCCTTTAGCTCCCTGATGGGACTCCCAAAAATTTAAAACAAATTTTACGAAAATTTTCGCCTAGGTTGGCTTTTCCCCGCCTCACTTTCCCTCCCCTTTTACACGGATGTTTAATTAAATGTCCGTGTACGATACCTTTCTACACGGACTTTTAATTAAACGTCCGTGTAGCTCGCTTTGCATTTCTACGTAGATGTTCAGTTAAAGAGAACGGAGTAGGTCCGATACCCACCGGACCTACTTTTATGTTCAACGATGATGACCGTCCGATCTAATTTAAGATATGTGCGCAAGGAAACTGAAACAGATACGAACGAATTTTAAATTATTCCGCACAACCTTTAAAGCAAATAGACGGTGATTAAGCCCATCGTAAGCAGAGTAGGTCCGATGGTCATCCCACCTCTTCCCTTTTTTTCCAAGGTCCTTCATCCAACTTTTTACTCAACTCTTTCTTTATTAAAACATGTATATCTTCATATTACCCTCTGTAAACTCTAGCTACTGGCACCAAAAGCGAAGAGCCATCGTTGCTCACCTGAATGTGACATGGTTATACAAAAAACAACATTATTAGAAACAAACACAATTATACATGCATTAGTAAAATAATCACTAAAATAACAATTATACATGCATCACTGTATTATACATGCATTAGTTGATTATACATGCATTACTCTATTATTAGAAACAAGCACAATTATACATGCATCACTCTATTATACATGCATTACTAAACAAGCACAATTATCAAGCTAATCATCACTAAAATAACAGTTATACATGCATTACTCTATTATACATGCATTAGTTGATTATACATGCATTACTCTATTATTAGACAAAAGCACAATTATACATGCATCACTCTATTTAATATACTAATTATTTACATTATCTCAACAAATCAAGCATGCATGCATTAATTACTAATTGACCTAAATAAGCAATAACAAGTAACATGAAATTAGAGGAAGAAAAGAGAAATATATACACGACTAACCTTAGCAAGATAGAGAGGAGAAATACAAATTAACTTCAAAGATCTCAGATCCGGCCTCCTTGTGCGCAGAAATCAGACCAATTCGTATACAGAGAGAGAGTATTAATTGATCAAAACGGCGCTGGAAGGAGAAGGCCTTTATCGATAATCAAAACCCTACAATAACCTTTCTCCACGGATTATTATGTAAAAAGCCGTGTAGCTCTGTCAAATATTTCTACACTGCTGTTTAAACAAACATTCGTGTGCATTTCGCATATTTCTACACGGTTCTCACCATAAATATCCGTGTGCCTCTCTCATGGCTATCTACACTGTTAGTTAAACAATAATCCGTTTACAATTCCTGATATCGTCCGTGTAGCTCTCTCAAGGCTTTCTACACTGATTCTTTAATAAATATCTGTGTAATATATCCCACAGATATTTCGGGCTTCCAAAAAATTACAATATCACACGGTTTTTATATAAAATTGTCAAATCCGTATACAATGTGCCGTGTACAATGACCATTTCTGTAGTAGTGCGCGAATGATCACGGCACGGTCACGGCACGTAACTGACACACGTGCCGTGCCGTAACCGTGCCGTTCCGAAACGGAGCGGCTCCATTTTTCCCACTCTAATCACAGGTAACATTTAATATTTTCAAATTAGTTTTCAGTTTCTATTTACTTCATTTGCCACTTTTAGGTAATCCAAATTATAGCATCAACAAAATGATCAAATTAATTTCAATTAGGTACTCCGAACGCAATTTTAAAATTTTAAATTTTAATTAAACTTATAAATCTTAAATTATTGTTCTTTAAAGGGTTAATTGATGTATCAGTAGATGTATTGAGGTGGGACAATTGAAGACTAGGCAAGTTTCATGTCTAGTCAAACTGTGAATTTGACTATACAACATGACTAGGTAAGTCATAATTATTTCTTTAATATTTATGTAACATGAATTAGAATTCGTA
This sequence comes from Carex parvula, assembly GCA_025461045.1. Taxonomy (NCBI): domain Eukaryota; kingdom Viridiplantae; phylum Streptophyta; class Magnoliopsida; order Poales; family Cyperaceae; genus Carex; species Carex parvula. The sequence goes on along the minus strand of JAJGRW010004600.1, from coordinate 13,912 downwards.
TTATATTTTAGTATTAGAGTTGTTAGAGTAAAATATTCCAAAATTTAAAAAAAAATTAAAAATAAATCGAACCGGTCCAAATATTCGATCCATGATACTGAATATTATATTGTACCGGCCGAATATTTCCTAATATATTTCTTTATATTTTTTGGTGTTAATATTCCGCCTTGCCTCTCCAACAAAAGAAGAGAAAATAGACAAGTTTATTTTCTAATTACGCAGATTTGGAGGGATTCTATTGAAAAGATTGTAATGACATTTCCCGCTATCTGTATTGCATACGGTGAGGATAGTAGACAATAATAGTTATTAAAAGATAGATTTGATATCAGAAAAAATATTAGACATTAATTTTTAAAGCGACGACTCATGACGAGTTAATTAATTATTTATTTATATATATATTTCTTACTCTTGAATTTTTCCTCTGCAATTTTCAATTAAAGTCCTTCAGTCAATGCGTGGACCTTTTCCACCCTTTACCTTGTGAATAATAATAAAAACAATAAACTTTTATTTAACGCCTCAACGCACTACTTCATTTGTGCACCACTTTTTTTAAAATATATTTGCATTATAATCTAAAATTAAATGAGTGAGGCTACGGTACTATGCATAGCACGGATTGAGCCGTGCTACGGCTCAATATTTGAGTTTTTAAAATTCTAACGGTCGATCCGAACCGTTCAACATGATTATAAATGAATATATACTTGCAAACCAAATTTTACATTTTTTCGAATTTTTTTACTGTTTTTTTAGATAGGTAGAAATCACTGTTTTTGGATGGTCCAGAATTTTCAGATCAAGTGATTTTCTACCTATCTAAAAAAATAGTAAAAAAATAAAAAAAATGTAAAATTTGATTTGCAAGTACATATTCATTTTATAATCATGTTGAACGGTTCGGATCGACCGTTAAAATTTTGAAAACTCAAATATTTAGCCGTAGCACGAACCAAACCGTGCTATGCATAGTACCGTAGCCTCACTCAAATTAAATTGTCATACTCTGTCACTAGCTTTCTTTATTTCCTCCTTTTATACTGCACATCCTTCTATGTTCTATCTCTCTCTAGCCTGCAAATTCTTTATTTTTTCTTAGTTCAATAAAAATTAAAAAGAAAAGAATTTTTTTTAGTTCAATAAAACTTAAAGAGAAAAATAATTACAATGATGGATTTCGTTGGAATTTTTTTCAGATTCTTATGACCATAGAGGGTGGGATCAGAATTCAGTACCCTCTATCTAACGTCTGGAGAAGGGGACTCATCTAGAGAAGAAGAGTCTGACTGATTTATGTTTCTAGATTGAGCTATGGATGTTTATTTTGAGTAATCTGATAGTACTACAGCTTTTGTACTATGTGTTTATCCTATATTGTTTTGTAGTTTGAAATGTTGCAGCTTCGTAGGTTTTATATATGTTTAGAAAATTATGTGCTGTTAGTAGCTGTGTGTCTTGGTAGTGCTATGATTGTAGTTCTATTTTAAGCGATACTGGTATAGTGGTAGGTACTGTGCTATATGTAGGTACCTTTATCGTATACTTTTATGTAGTAATTTTTACTTTTATGTGGAGCAAAGTTTGGATGCCAATTTATTTCTTTTACAGTAATGTTTTTTAATGCTGATTAGGAGTCTATTGCTTTATAAGTCAATTAAAGTAGGAGACTGTTGTAGAGTAATTTAGGGACAATGTTTCTGTAATTTGCAACGCTTTTTATTTCAATAAAATCATGCCCAAGGGCTTCAACTCAAAAAAAAAAAAAAAAAGTCGGTGGATTTCTCCACTATTATTCACAGAAATAATCACAAAATTATCAATAAATTAAGCACAGTTTGGATGGCCGTTTGCCCGTTTCCTTTGTGCACTATCTTTAAATTGTGATACTGTCAAATCTTAGTCAGATTAAATAGTACTATGATATAAATACTTGGCTGTTGTTGTTGTATATAAAATCAAAAATAAAAAGATTACAGGGTGGCACGGCAAACTTGTTCTCTATAAAAAGAAAATAAAAAGATTACAGGGGTATCTTAATGTCTATGCGATAATGAAAAGAGAAAAAAATAAAAGAAAATCCAAATAATTTATGACACAAAATCTAGACGGCTGGCCGGGTTGGAGTCCGTGCATTGGAGATACGAAAGAAATAAAAGAGAAAGAAAAGTCACCAGGTTGGTACGAATCGGGGGACGAGCCAAATCCTCAACAAATCTACCCGTGGGACCCAAAATCAGCCTATTCCGTCGCCTTGTCTCTCCTCTCCAAAATCCACAACATACACCGCAGGACTGGGGACCCACCTTTCAGTGAAATTGATTTATTATAGATTCTCCGCTCCGCGTTCACGGAGATATATTTCGTCTTGATTCGCCTTTTTGTAATTATAGGGCTACATAAACACGATATTGATAGCAATTCCTGTCAAGTATCAATTCGTCTCCTTTGCTTCTTATCTAGATAGATCATCCCTCAAGCTAACTAACTAATCTCAAAGGAGAAGGCAATTAGAAAAATGGTGTTGCAAGAGGAGCGTGAGTTGCACGTGCTGGCTGTTGATGATAGCCCAGTCGACCGTGCTTTGATCGCCATGCTCTTAAGAAGTTCGAAATTCAGAGGTACTTTCCCTTTCTTCGCTTGGAGTTCGCAGAAATTCGTCTCTTGCTAGTTTAGATGATTGATTCGGTTTGTTAATCTGTTGTTTTGCAGTTACTTCTGTGGATAGTGCGCAGCGAGCATTAGAGCTTCTTGGCTTGGTACGTAGCAAAACTATGTACACGATTTCATATGGAAATTACTAAATTACTATCGATTTGGTACTGAACTCGAATTAATTTGAATTTGCAGGAGCCAAATGTGAATATGATAATCACGGATTACTGGATGCCGGAGATGACAGGTTACGATCTGCTCAAGCGGGTCAAGGTCAGCTTTTTTTTTTTTTCAAAATTTTGAAAATTTTCAAATTTCAAATGTATTAATTTGGTACTAAATTTGTTTATTTTTTGTAAAATTTAGGAGTCTGCAGAGCTGAAGAAAATCCCGGTGGTGATAATGTCATCCGAAAATGTACCCAACAGGATCTCCAGGTGTCTTCAAGAAGGAGCAGAGGATTTCTTGATCAAGCCCGTACGGCTTGGTGACGTGTCACGACTCTGTAACCGCGTGATGAGATGCTAACCGTCCCGTCCGATCTTAGAAGAAATTCTTTTCTTTTTTTGGACATAGTTTTGCTCCGTTTCTAGATTTTCTAATTTTGGTTAGGGGGTAGTTTTACTTTTATTCAAACCAAAAGAGGTAGCCATGAATGAAATTTACTTGTTTTAGCCTATTTTAATGGAATTAGGTGCGCAAATTAAGAAAAAGAATAGCTTTCTGTATCTTTTTATAAGATATCTTCAAAATCCTTCATTATCTTTTTTTTAGTATCAATATGCAAATATAAATTTGAGAGGCTATTTTTGAGAATAAAATTATGAAAAGGATTTATGATTGTAAGGGATCCCACTAACAATAGAACAATGGCAGCCCATGTCCAATATTGTCAAACAATAGTTCGTTAGTTAGTTACATTACTAATTAAAAAAGTAAATGTATATATTGCAGTGGCTTCTAAGCACATGAATGCACAACTGTCCCATTTGCTGAACTACCTGTTCAGAAAGGATTATAATAATAGAAAATCAATTTAATTCTACATGCATTGAACTTAGATGTCAACCCATTCAAGGTCGTTAGTCTTTATTGTATATGTTATGAACCTTATGATAGAACATTATGCAGTGATATTGTGCAAATATTTTTTTTGTTAATTTAGTTGACTAATTTAATTTGTTTGCTAACAGAATTGCACTCATGTCCATTGGTCTATGAAAGTTGCAAGAACGAAACCATTATTATCCCAATTTAACTCATTTAATTGGTTCTGGATTTATGTTCTCCTAAGTTGAAGACAACTATTTTATGATAATGACAATTTTGACTGAAATTAGCAAACTGATTCAGTCATTCGGGTCCCATTTCTAAAGTTTAAATTCTTAAACTTTCCGAAAAAAAATATTGACATTATGCAGAAGAAGAGGCGAATTTTTTTTTTCGTAGAGATACGAAGCTAAAATTAAAAAAAATTTGCATGTTAAAAGTTTTTCATCACAAAAGTTCCTTCCAAAACTCAGGGTAACAAAATCATTTTATGGGTCACACATCTTAAATGATCCACTGATTTTAGATGAATAAACCTTCACCGTATTTGCGTGATCTTTGATGGCTGCTTTTAACAAGTAAAGTATTATTGTTGCCGACCAAATTCTAACATGCCGTTTGATTGGGAGAAAGATGGGAAAAAAATTTTGTCTTCGTTTTGCCTTTAAAATTCTTCACAGTACCTTACGATACAAATTAAGCTAATTTTAAAATGCACATTTTTTTATTTTTATTTTATACAGCTGCACGTAATGTCTAGTCTTGATTCGATACCTCAAGTCGTCAACCAGGGGTGGTAAGGCCCAGCTCGTAATCGGCTCATTTATTTACGGAGTGTGCTAGACTGAGCTGGCTTTAGGAGTTCTAGCTGAAATCTCAAATTGTAATCGTCACGAGCCAGTTTATGAGCTAGCTTGTCGGATCTGGTTGGATCTTGTTTAAAAAAAAAAAAAAAAAATTTATAAACTTTTTGGACCGAGCTGAATTGAAATTGACAGCATAAAATGTACACAAATTCATACTTAGCCGAGCTTGCGAGCGAGCTAGGCCCTATCTTAAACTCGTTTAATTTGAACTGAGCCAGCTCGCCCTATCTTAAACTCATTTAATTTGAACTGAGCCACTAACGAGCTGACTCGTTAACAACTCAGTCCAGTAACGAGCGAGCTGTTAGCAAATAAGTTAAATACGAGTCATCATCGAACCACGAACTATGAGTTTTTTTACCACCCCTACTTCAACCCAAAATATGTATTTGTCTGAACATAATTTAACAATTGTCTACACCAAAAATGACAACGTGTATGAACCAAAATACATACATATTTATTATAACGAAATAAATGATAATCACTAACTTTCACCAAAATAAACACATTTTTTTTTGGAGAATCAATAAGAATCTTGCCCTCATTTTTCATTAACCATAATTGGTGATAATTTTTTGAATTTCTGAGTAAAAACCCGTTGTACCAAGAAGTAGAAAATGAAAGGGAATAATAGAAAAATAACAGAAGAGTGAGAAAGTGTTTTAAACATATGAAATTAAAAGTGAGGTAAACAGTCCCGTTCTATATCTTTTGGTTTCATTTCTCACTCTACATTTGTTTTCTCTGCTTGCTGGTACACTAATCCTACACTGTGTAGTTACCTTTTGAATTAGCTCAATTGTATTTTTGCTTGTTTCTCTAAAGATATAGTTGCATCTTTCACGTCAAATTATAAAGTGAGAGATCAGCATGAGTTTCTTATCTTGTAAACTGTGTTTTCTTGTATGAGTAATTGAACACTATCTTCTCCCGGTACGCCGAAATTTTCAAAGTTACCGTTCTCTCAAAAAAAATATAAAATCACAAAATCTGAGTGTTTGAGAATCTACCATGACCGCAGAACACCGGTGCGGCCCAATTTTGACCACACAGGCATTCTGCGGCCCAATTTTTTTTTTTTTTACAGAAAAATTCTAATTCCTTTGACTTTGAACGTATTTGAACGGTTGAGAAATACTTTGACCCTTTGACTCTTTGGTTTCTGTGCCCCTCTTCTCTTCTTTTATTAATATTTTTTTGTTTAAAAAAAAAAAGCAGAATGCATGTGCGATCCCGTGTATTTGGGGCCGCGCCGGTTTTCTGCAGCCATGGTAGATCTAAAAATACTCAGATTCTGTGGTTTTTTAGTTTATTTATTTTAGATAATGGTAACTTTAAAAATTTCGGCCCGGTACGCATACCAGTTGGTCAATAAGAGGCATTATCTTGTTAGCTCTATTTTTATTTATTTATTTGAAAGTTGGTCGATAAGAGGAATTACTTAATATAATATTTTTTTTGAATAAAAATGTTCAAATTAAATTTTGTCGAATATCTCATAGAATAAATTTTGTTAGTTGATTTGATGTTACTCCAAAAAATATGACAACAACAACATCCATTTCCTTTTCAGATTCAATATGATTTGATGTTATTCCAAAAGATACGACAAGAACAACATCTATTTCCTTTCAGCTTTAATCTACCAAATTATTAAAAATTCTCATACAGATCAACCATCTGATGCTACAGGATCAGGCAAGACAGGAACAGTGTCAGTCGACAGTGTTATCCAAACAAAAACAAGATTGGAATAGTATCTTTGTGCAAATAACACGACAGGGAAAGGAATAGTGTCGTGGGATTCTATGAGCCAGTCTTTTGAGAAGTTTCCTTCCAATTCGGATTCTTTGGCAATTGGCGCCAGACAGCCAGATTGGCAGATTGGCAGGGCAGGACACAAAACCGCATGGCATGTTTCGGTGGGAAAAGACCAGGAAAGAAAGAGAAAGCTGTCACGGTGCATATACGCGGAATTTCATTTAGAAACATAAATAATTTTTTTTTTTTCACCAAATCAGTTTTTACAAAAACTATAAAAACGGAGATGGCATTTCGGTCCGAATTTTTTTTTTCGGACCGAATTATCATTTCGGTCTGAGGTATTTTCACAAGTTTTAACTCAACAAGTACATTATTTTTTTTTTCAAAATCTGTGAAAATGGCTCGGACTGAAATGACAATTCAGTCTAGAAAAAAAAAAATTCGGACCGAAATGACATCTCGGTTCTTATGGTTTTTTTAAAAACCAAAACAATCAAGTTGGTTTGGTAAATTTTTTTTTATTTATGGTTTCTAAAAAAATTTCATATATGTTTTGGGTGAATTTTTAACAGAGTAGTTTTCGCTTAATACAGCGCAAGGACTGTAGAATCAAAACAGTGCCGGATATGGTCAGTCCGCTGCACAAGCAAAACTGCTCTGTTAATATCTTTACCCGTTGTTTTCCACAAGGTTTAGGTCAAGTCGTGGCCGACGAGGAGACCGAATCAAGTAAAGATCTGAGTGAGCGACGAGCCCGGATGAGCTGTCCGTCTTGTGGACCCGACATTTGAATCTTTTATGGGTCCCTCATCAGATCACACGCCATCGTTGATCAGACCCATCTGTGGATTTTAAGGGGCTTACGAGTTACGATATATGCTTTGGTCCAGCTGGCAATGAAACCTGAACAGTTGATTTTGGCACTTTGGCGTGTTGTTCTGCGAGCCGGACATATTCTGTGCGGCGCATGATTATATGAAAAATTATAGAGAAGGTCAATTTAATAAGGTTCGAATATGTTAGTAATAATGTATGTTTTGATAATTTTAGTAAGAGTGAGGTTACGGTATTATGTAAAGCGTAAAAGCCGTAAATTAGTTAGTATTATGGATCGATATCTTAGTTTTCAAAAATTAAAACAATCTATCCCCATTTTTTTTTATTAATATCCAATATTAAATAAAAAATAGAAATGCTCACATTTTTTTTGGAAAATTTAAAACATTTTATTTGGACCGTTAGAATTCTCGACGGTTGAGAAAAGAAGTGGACCGCCAAGAATCACAGTGGTCTGGACATTTTTAAAATTTTCACAAAAACGTAGGTATTTCTATTATTTTTTATTTAATGTTGAATATTAATAAAAAAAACGGCAATCAATCTAAGCCGTACATTGTGAGCATCGTATGAAAATTTACTTGTATATAAAAAAATATATATTTTTTACTATCTTTGCATAGGTAGAAAAATCACTTGATCTACAAATTCTAGCATTAAAAAATATTGAGTTTTATCTATCTTCAAAAAAGTAAAATCATGTTTTATATATAATTTAGTATGCAAGTATATTTCTATATAAAAATCATGTTGAATGATTCAGATTAATTATTTGAACTTTGAAAACAAAAGAATTATTCTGTAGAACGAACTAATATGCGCTATGCATAATACTTAATTGTCAAGTTTTACACAATTTTAGTATAATTTGATATTCAATTAAATATTGTCCGTAGATCGTTGCAAGTTTTAAGTTGTTTGATAAACGGCAAGCATGAATTAACTTTCATCATTTCTAATGTATGTCATAGAAATATAGTATAGATCACATTTTAAAAGTCGAATTTCAAAACTATAAATTTATTTTCATCATTATCAAAGTTGTCCAAGTTAATAAATTGTCAATAAATCACCGTCCATTTAATTACTTGGAATAATAATATCCTACATGCACAAATAAAACGGTGTATATTTTAAGCTTCATATGGGGTCTAAACAGAGTGGATATATTAATATTTGTTCCGTATAAATCTGATCTTCATATTCGTATCCGCATCAACTTAAAAGTTAGAAAAAAGAGGTAGCATGGTTGGTTAGAAAAAAAATTCTAAAAAAAAATCAAGAGTTCGATTTCCTCTCACGACTGCGCAGCTTCTACGAAGATTTTCAAAAAAAAAAGAAAAAAAAGAAGCGGATATCTTGTATTGTATTATCCGAATCATAATTATTTCTATTAAAGCATCTCAATTTTAGCCTTTTCTTTTTTCTTTTATTAAATATTCTCAAACTGTATATACTTGTTGTGTATTAATGAATATCAAATAATACATGCGGGACTGTTATCATTTTTCTTATTTAAATTTAGGAGGAATTTCACGTATACCCTCAAAAACTTGGAAACTACGTATTTTCCCCTCTAAAGTTCATAATATCATATTTACCCTTCTAAACTTCAAAAACTCACAAATTTACCCATTTTCATGTATATTATATTTAAATTCATGAAATACCCATTTTAGTCTTTATTAAAAAATAAAAAAATATGTAGCATGTTTTAGAAAAGTGTCAGTCGTCTAATTGGACGGTTTATGAGGGCAAATGAGTAATTTCTCTACTTCTGACACTTACACAATGCCATTTACATATATGCTCGTGTAAGCGTCAAAAGTGGAGAAATTACCCACTTGCCCTCGAAAACGGACTAATTAGAAGACTGGTTCTTTTTATGAAACATGCTATTATTTTTTATTTTTAAATGAAGGGTAAAATGAGTTTTAATATAAAAGACAATAAAATGGATAAAGTTGTGAGTTTTTAGAGTTTAGAAGGGTAAATGTGAATTTTATAGGGGGAATATGTAATTCGATGTTTTTGAGGGGTATACATGAAATTCCCCTTAAATTTATTATTATCACTTTAAATGTTCACTTATCTGTTAAACCTACACAATTGCTAGTAATATTTCTTTATTTGCCGTTTTATATATGCATTTTAATCAATATTCTTTAATTATTCGTCTTGTCCGTTTTCATTTAGGCACTGATTTGATTTTGGATTCTGACAATCGTCTATGTTTTTTATATATGTATTTGTTATTTGCTCGATAAAATGAGGATGCGTACATGATTTTACACTATCTATTTCGATTTCGATATGTTTATATTTCTTAATTTTATATTTGTATTCGTATTTATTCATCTACAGTTGTACCGATCGTAGAGTACTCTAGACGCATAAGTATTTTCTTATTCATATACGCCGACTTAAGACTGCCAAATTATTATTATGATTATTATTATTATTATTATTATTATTATTAGAGGAGGGCTCAAATGCCCCATTGCTTCATGCCTCAATCATACCCCAACATCTGTATCTTAAAATTTTAAAATTCAAACAGACGATCCGAACCGCTCAACATGATATCCATGTTAAAATATGATTGGAGACCAAATTTTATATTTTTTGGAACTTTTTACTATTTTTTAAGATAGGTACAAAATCATTGTTTTTAGATGGTCCACAATTTTCTTAAAAATAGTGATTTTGTACATATCTTAAAAAATAGTGAAAAAATTCCCAAAAATATAAAATTTGGTCTCCAATCATATTTTAATGTAGATATCATGTTGAGCGGTTTAAATCGTCTGTTTGAACTTTGAAATTGAAGATAAAGATGTTCGGATACGATTGAGGCATGAAGCAATGGGGCATTTGAGCCCTCCTCTTATTATTAATATTATTACTATTATTGCTGCTGTTGCATTTTATGTTTGGCAATATATCAAAAGTGTTTTATGCTCAAGATGCATAGCGTTTATTTTTAAATTTATTAAGTGTTTATCTCTGGTATATAAAGAGTTTGTATAATTGTTTCCAAATGATCATAAAAGGAATTCAAAATAAAAATTGTCAAATAAGTGAAAATATTTTTTTCATTTTTCATTCTTAATAGACTTGGGATACGGTGTTATGCATATTTAGTGACACGTGTTGCTATGACTTTCAAAATTTATTGGATTGTCTTTAAACGATGATTCTAATCTTTGAAATCGATCTACTTTACAAGTGACATATTTACATGAAAAAATATAAAATTTTGAATTATTTAATTATAAAATCAAGCGATAAAAAATGAATGTATTAAAATTAACTTAGAAACATTTAATTTTTGACAACTTAACTTTATACTAACGTAAATTGAATATATATAAATTTTACATATAAATATATTACTCATAAAGTAGATTAGTTTTAAAAGTTTGAATTCGTCATTTGAAACCGATTTAATAAATTTTGATGATCGTAACACCACATGTCACTAAATATACATAAAGCACCATAGTCCAGCTCCAACATCTTATCTACATAATTGTATAGTTCAATTATTGTATTGTATTTTGTTTAGCTTTTACGTGACCATGGTACAAAGAAAAGATCCCAAAAGAGATGGTTCGAAGAATATTTATTTTACTATTGAAAAGCTATCAATATGAAGCTGTTTGTTAGTCTTATATATACATAATTTTTAGATGGTGCATTTTTTATCATCATAAATTTACTTCTTACCTAAATTATCCCATATTAAATAGATGAATTCAAACCATTAAGAAATGACAATTTCATTTTACAGTGGGTGCTTTTCGTATGAAATAAATCTACTGTGATTTTTTGAGAACCACAGAATTCTGTTACTTCAAATCTATCTCTTTATTTTTTAGAATGCACCAATTTCAAAAATAACTATTTTCTATACACAAAATCTCAAAATATATGAAGTAGAGGATTTAAAATACCAGAGTCATGTGATTCTCAAATAACCACAGCAGATTTATTTCCGCTTTTCGTAGGATCCATAAAATCTTTGAATCAACATATGTTCAAAAATTTTAGGAAAACAAATAAAGCTAATTTTGCTTGTAGGGAAGGGGTCAAAGTAGACCCAGCGATGACCAATTTGCCACCAATTATATTTTTGTTTTAAACGTTGATATTTGATACTGTCAAGATGATTTTGTAGTAACATAAATATGTCAGTAGAAAATGAAGGCTATATAATCAAAACATCGCTTCATACGCTGCACGAAGTCAAAACTGTTCTTTTAATATCTTTACCCCAACATTTTTCATGCTGTCTCATTTCCGGGCTTCAAGAGTAATAATTAATTCAGGGCCCAAAGCATGTTGGGTCAAGATCCTGTAAAGTAACTCAAAATTTGAGTTTGGATCCGGACCGAGGAAAAATTTCGGGCCTTTAATATTGTGCAGATTCTGATCGGACGGTCCGGATCCGAATTCCATAAACTGAAATCGCACAAAAACCATGATTGCTCCACCTTTCTTTCCCTGATCTCTCTATCGAGTTTTCTTTTCTTCATTGCAAAGGTACTATAGTTTTCTCAAACAAGTAAAGCGACATTCTTGAAGAATTAGACACACTAAGGATCCTCTCTAAGTTGGTATAAATCTTATACTTTGTGTCAATTTTACATATTCTGTTTTATGTATTGAAAAGGAAGCCTTTGCCTTTGCTTAGTTGAGCTAATTTTTTATGATTGTTCTATGGTTTTTTCCTGTGAAAGTATCACCTTGGATTTCCCTAGAATTCAGATCCTCCCCGGTATCGTAATAGGGAATCTTTTATAATTACTTGATCTGGACCGTTCTTTTTAACTTGGAACGAATCTCAAAGCAGCTGAGAGTTGATCTCAAACCGTAAAGTGAAGGGAATCTTTTACAGTAATGGAGAGGATACTTGTCCATTTCCCTATCATACTAGGCTAGCCTCAGTAGCTGTACCTGTTTCATCCCTCTGTTGCCCAATTTGATCACTTTTTTATGTGTCTTGGAATTTTTTATAAATAAATTATTTTGCATTGATCAAATATTATTAATTTAAGCTAAATTCTGTTAAATTTAGGAAAAAAATGCGAAACTGAGTGTTAATTGATGAACAATAATACAGGCGTTCTAGCTGAGGCTGAAAAAGGCTGTAATTAGAATTAATTGAATTTATTGGAAATAATTTCTGTACAAATGAGGCATGATGAGATGTGAGCATTACTTCAGAATATTACCAAAATGTAATTCTTCATTCCTCTATATACTTGAGCCAGTAAATGAATGGGACATTGCATAATTTTATAGGGAACCAAACGGTTCTGAATTAAAATAGTCAAAACAAAATTATGTTCGGTTTTCAAAAATCTAACCAAACCAATCCGAATTAAATTTGTCAACCGAGTAAGAACTGAACCAAAAAAACCGTAAATTTCGGTTTGGTTGAACTGAAATAAGAGAGATTAAATTTCAAAAGGTGAAAACTCAATACATACACAATAACACAAATACATTTAATAATCATCGAAATAAATATCAAGATATATATCAGTCAAACTGAAATTAGAGAGATTCAACCGAACTAAGTATAAAAACCAAAATAATGCAAGTAAATATCAAGTAAAAATTGGTTTGTTTGGTTGAATCGAAATAAGAGAGATTAAACCGAACCAAATAAAAAATCGAAGTAATTCAAAAATTCAACCGAACCGAACCATTTGAACCAAAAAAACTTAACCATTTAATCCAAATTTGTCGGTTTGGTTGAAATCAAAATAAACCGGATCCAATGAACGCCCCGAACCAAACCTTTGATTGTTCAGGTCTCCAATATATGCAGGTGCCCGAATATTCGCATTCCTTGAATGAAGATGGAATATGCAAGTTAGCATTTGAACTAATTTTTGCATTTGACGAGGCAATATCTCTTGGGAACAAGGAAAAGTGACTGTTTCACAAGTGAAGCAGTACTGTGAGATGGAGAGTCACGACGAGAATCTCCATAAGACGCTGATGCAGAGTAAAATTAATGAGACTAAGGACGTGAAGCTAGCTATTTGTTTTTGTTGCAAAACTATGGCTTTTTTTGGGGAGTATAAGGTAGTGTATTGGAATTCGTTTCATGGGAGAATGAAGTGTCCAGATACTTTAGATGTACTGGTATAGACAAGGAGAACGGAGTAGGTCCGATGGGCATCGGACCTACTTTTATGTTCAACGAGCATGATGACCGTCCGATCTAATTTAAGATTTGTGCACACAAAAACAAACACTCACGAAGTTTAAAGCTTCCGCGCAAATTTTAAAGTAAATCGACGGTGATTAGACCCATTGAACCAGAGACTCTCAAGTGATAGAGAAGATGGCCACTGTCCATTTTTCTTATTTTTGCAAATTTTGACCCTAGCCTTACCAAGCACTTGAAAGAACTTACATGTATCTGTTACATCACATGACAGATTCGGCGCACCAGTTAAGAGAAAAATTCGGCGCAGGTGTAACTGGATCGGGCTGCAGCTCAGAGGAAAGTAAAGGTGATAGAGGCGGGCTAGTAGATGTGGGCTGGGAAGGAGCCATAGCAGGCCGAGTAGCAGCAGGTAGCCCATGTGGTGAATTGCATGAGTTGGAGGCAGCAGTTGTATCAAGGCCCGGTTGAGGAGAAATAAGGGCCTGTGTAGGCACAGCTGGTGCGCAAGAGAGCTAAGAGGAAATTGAGAATTCGCTGCTGGAGG
>JAJGRW010004599.1:0-109050 GCA_025461045.1 Carex parvula | reverse complement strand
AAATTGTCTCTAAATCCTTCGTATCACAAGCGTGTATAAGCAATAATTTTGAAAATAAAATGAGGTCAATTGACATCCATTCCTTGAACTTCCGTCTGCCCCTGCGCGTCTTCATTTATTTGATCGGTCAAAAAAGTTATTTCTTCATTTGAAAATGGTACTCCTCCAGGCTGACTCCACAAGTTGGAAGATGGTTGTTCACCGCCTGAGAAAGCCATTCCATGTTGCGGCTGCTGGGAGTACTGTAGAGCATTGACCGAGGGTAAAGATGATGATAAATATTCAATTCCAAAGCGCTCTGGGATTCCCCGTGGCAGCTGTTTTTCTCCTCCTTGCAGCGGGACCCACCTTCCATCCTCAATTCCTGCTTGCGACGGTGGGACCCAAAATGAAGCTGAAGATGGACCTCTTATTCCAACTGAAGGGACTCTGTGCACCTGCAGTTGCTCACCTCCTTGCTGTGGGCCCCACATCCCAGCCACAGTTCCTTCTTGCGACCGTGGGGCCCTAAATGAAGCTGAAGATGGACCTCTCATTCCAACTGAAGGGACTCTTTTCCACCTGCAGTTGCTCGCCCTCCATGTTGCGGGCCCCACATCCCAGCCACTGTTCCTTCTTGCGACTGTGGGGCCCTAAATGAAGCTGAAGATGACGATGGACCTCTCATTCCAACTGAAGGGACTCTTTGCACCTGCAATTGCTGGTCTCCTTGCTGTGGGCCCCACATCCCAGCCACAGTTGCTTCTGGTGACTGTGGGGCCCTAAATGAAGCTGAAGATGGACCTCCATTCCAACTGAAGGGACTCTTTGCACCTGCAATTGCTCGCCATTTGTGCTGTGGGCTCCACATCCCAGCCACAGTTGCTTCTGGTGACTGTGGGGCCCTAAATGAAGCTGAAGATGGACCTCCCATTCCAACTGAAGGGACTCTTTGCACCTGCAGTTGCTCTCCTATTTGTTGTGGGCCCCATATCCCTGTTTCCATTCCTGCTTGCGGCTGTTGTATCGGTAACTGGGTGTTGACATTCTAAAAAGGTGGAGTAAAATTATGCACTTAGCATGTATCACATAGTTGAAAAAAAAAGACCAAAGTATTAAAAAATGAATGAATGTATCACACCTATAATTTTTTTCAATATCTATAATTCTATATACCATGCAATTTATCATTTAGGTCCACCGTAATTAAAGATCTCTTTAAAGATATTAATAAAATATTATCAATGCTCATCCCCTAATATTTTGTTAATAAACATTTACTCTTTACTCCATTTATGTAGAGATAAACAGTGATACAAAGAACAAAGTGCAATGTTAAAATACAATTAATGCACTAGGGTCCCCAGCAGAACAAGGTTAAAATAATATAAAAAGTTTTTCATCAGTGATTTCCTGGTGAATTCTTTTCTTTTCATTATTTATGTTTAATGCTTTTAGTATAAAAATACCAGAACTGCTGAAAAAGTAAGATATATAAAATGCTAACAGGATTAACTGTAGTAGACCACTTTAGGAAGAGATAAATTTATTTTCACAGCTTCTATTAATTCAAATTAGCCATTTTAAGGAATGTCAAACTCAAAACCAATCTAATGTAATCACTCCAAAATACAATTCAAGGTACTTGAAATATACCTGCATGCTCAGTGAAGGATTGGTACCGGGAATCCAATAATGTCCTTGCCTGGACATAAGTTCTTCCTGAAAATGGAAAAAAAGAAAGAAATAAATATTTATCAGCCTTATGATTTATTGAAATGCGCCACCCTATTCAATATGTATCCCCCCTCCCAACCCCAAAAGAAAAACAATATATGATGCACATTTGTCAACTTCGCATTTTAATTTATTGCGTGTGTGTGTCTGTATATATATATATATATATATATATATATATATATATATATATATCTACATATATATGTGAAGTTCTTGCTGCCACCCACCAAATCAGAAATAATAAGTGGTATGAGCATATGATAGTTTTATTTAACTAACATGTTTATTTAGAAGTGTTCAAGTGTAGTAACTTGCAATTTTTTCCAACAATATCCAACTACCCTGAAAATTCATTATTTAAAAAAAATTCATTATTTAACTAACAATATCCAACAATATCCAACATGCATGTTTATTTAACTAACAATAGCCGAAGATGAACAAGCCAAGAAACAGAAATGGAAAATTCATTATTTAACTAACAATATCCAACAATATCCAACATGTTTATTTAACTAACAATAGCCGAAGATGAACAAGCCAAGAAACAGAAATGGAAAATTCATTATTTAAAAAAAAATAGTTACCTTTCTTTTAGCAATCATAATGAGAGCATTCTCACGCAATCGATTAATATGCTCCTCACGCTCTTGCTCTGAGTTCAATGTTCCCATGGCGGGATCCAACATTCTGCAAATACACACAAACAAGTTGAGTAATATATAGCCACTAAAATTGTGGACAAATTCCAAATCAAATATCTTTAAATAAAGAAAGATTGCATGGAATAACACTTCCTTTCGTACTTCTCTTGTTCCTGGAGCAACATGAGCTTACTCTGGAGCTCTATAATCTCTCTATTGACTTCCTAAGTTGATGAAAAAACACTCATATCATTAGTAATATAGATGTTTATAAAAATAAGATAATTTTTAATGACAAATATCCGAAGAATTTATTTTCTAATCAAACTCATAGGAGAATAATACATAGAAGAATTTATTTTCTAAGTTAATAATAAGATAATTAACGATAAAATTAAATGATATGCCTTGTACCTCTCTTTGAGGTGTATCAGAGTTGAGCCGCCATATACATCCACATGGAGATCAGAAAATTAAAAATAAAACTATTAGAGATAAAGCAGATATAAACCTTCTTCCTAACAACAATGTCAACCAGAAGTACTCAAATCAGGCATCTTTCTACTATATTTTTATCATTGTGTTCTTTCTCTTCTTAAAACTTTATCATACATGTGTAGTTGTTGCTTATATTGGCAGTTTCATCTCTAACCAACAAAAACATCAAAATTTTGGGAATGCTGCTAAATGACTGCAAATACATGAAACAAGACAATTAAAGCATCTTATCTCATGATTTAGAGCAGTTCAAAAGATTTTGAATATTTCAGATGTCTAGGGATTATCCTTTTTTTCTTGCTGAATATATATATATTTTGTGGTATCTTAATTTTAATCATACGATTTGAAGAACTAAGAATGCTTATGTACCCTTGATTGTCGGCCACGTCATCTGGTCCAGCAGCTATATTGATCATATCAATGATATCCTACAAAAAGATTTATTTGAATGTCCGATAAAAGAAAATTGTAAAAATAATTGAAGCAAAGGATTGATAAAATGTTTTCCTTTCTTATGCATTTGCTATAATTTGGTTCTTAAGTAAGGTTTCACCGCAGTAAAATGAGATATCAATCAATCGTTGAGCATTAATATCTTGATTAAACCAAAGAGAAGCTGATCAAGACCATTAAAATCTGAAACTACAAGTTTCCCACCAACTATTATCAGATAAATTTAAGTTCATGTGAGCTCCTAGAAATGAAGAAAAGAGATCAGCTGAGAAGAAATTGTACCTGAGAAGTTTGCAAACAGACAAACCTACACAGAAATAAAATGAAATTAATAAGAAGACAAAAATATTAGCAAACTGGAAAATTCAACTTGTAAGTTGAGACAAATTATGTAGGGTTTGGTTCCAAATGCATACTTTTCCCTCTCTTTGGATGCCGATGGCATATTAGGAATGCTCTGTATGAACTCTTGAAGCACCTGCTCTATCCTACAAAGATAAAATGAAAATTACAATTCTTAGGTGTCAAATGAAATTCCGCATTTATTGTTTGTTTAGGAATGCTTTCTTTCAATAGAATCTATTCAAATTCCATTTTCATTCAGTTGACTTTTTACCAATTTCGTTAGGATGGTTTATATTTTCTTTTTATGGAAAAGAAGTATATTTCTTAGTGCATGTCAAAGTTTCAAAAAATATAGTTATAATAATGAAATAAGAAATGATTAGAAGAAAAGAAAAAAAAGGGTTACTTTGGCTGGTTGGAGTAATGCTTGATCTGTTTACCGTTAGGCGAGAACATGATCAAAGCAACATCAACATCACATAAAGTGGAGAGCTCATAGACTTTTTTTTGGAGACCTTTGCTTCGCTTAGTGTATGTCTCCTGCCGCTCTCTCTGTGACTCCCTCTTTTGAATCAGTCTTCTCACCATTTTTGATTTCGTTGGTTTCTTTGTTTGCAAAAGAAGAACGTCTGAGAAAATATGGATGAATGAAGAGAGACAAAGAGAGAGGATTTAATTTAATGAGATATATTAGGAAAGGGGAGAGTGTTTGTGTATATATAGATATAAGAAAACTAAAAGAGGCTACCGACATATATTATAATTGTAACTATTCTAAATATAGTAACTACCGTAAATATAATAATAAGGCTACGTAATTGAAGTACTAAATTGAAGTACTACATAAATAGTTTATATATTTTTCTTCTTCTTTCCTTTATTACAAAAAAATCTAATAATAGCTAAACTAACCACCTTGAATAGAATTTCTGTGGTCCGATTTACATTTATAATTGAAATAGTTAATTATATATTTATAAGTTACTCAAAATACAAGGTCCGATTTAGCATATTATTTTCAACAGTCCAAAATCCATATAATAATAATTACTGAAATTAAAAATCCATATTATTTTTGAAATATGAACCCCTGATAACCGCCTCCCCTCTATTTAATAAACGTGATCCATTTCTTCTGTTTGTATCAAATCCGAATCCCTTGTGTTATGATTTGGATCCTTTAAGAGCATCTCTATTCCAGCAAACGTTTAGGAATTAATTTGGGCCACATCACTGAGTTTAGCAATTAAAGAGATTCTTAATTTCTAAATCATTCTATTCTAGAAATTTAATTAGAGTTGCTTATTTAAGAGTTGCTTTTAAAACAAACTTGTTAATTTAAAAACTGTAGTACATTGCAGTAATTATATTAGCAATTAACACATCAGATTAGCAATTTAAAAGAAATCACTGTTGTAGATGCTCTAAAGAGTTGTTTTTAAAAGCAAACTTGCTAATTAAAAACTGTGGTACATCTCAACAATTATATTAGCAATTAATACATCATATTAGCAATTTAAAGAAATCACCATTGTAGATGCTCTAATGATATAAAAAATCCTGCCACATCTCCCTCTCTCTTCCTTAATTTAGCTTAGCCCCTTTAATGATATCAAAAATCCTGCCACATCTCCCTCTCTCTTCTTTCCCTTACGGCCAATTAAGAGTACCCCAAAAAAATTTACTCCATTGCCAATCGGTTGAATCCCTTTCATGGTCTGAAAATTTCTGCTTTAAGGTACGCTAAACTATGATATTTTGTTTATAAATTGATGTATGAATTTCATTGATTAGGATATGATAATTAGATCGATTTGATTAGAATAAATTATTGTTCTTAGATCACATGTATTTATGAATAAGTGCTCTTTAATTAAAATCTAAAAAAAAATAGAATTGTTTGTGAGTATACTTTAATTTCCTTATGATCTGGAAATGTATTTATTAGTAAGAATTTCTGAAATTATGATTTAAGTCTGAAAGTTTGATATTTATCAAGAACATATAGTTAGTAGATATTAATTATGAGCAGGAGATTAATTCTGAAATTTTTGGTTTATTAATAATAACCTCTTTAGTTATTTTAAAACCGAAACTATTATTTTTATATAACCAGATATTCAATTGTGATCATATAATCGTATATATAATTTATTTCATCTAATTAATTTTGGTTATGACATATTATTTTTATTATTTTGTTTCTTTTCTTGGAATACTAAACAGAGAGGATATCCAACATGAGATTTTAAGCCGAATTAATTGTCAGACCTTTGGATTAACAAAACAACATTTAACACGAGGTTTAATTATACAGTCAAACTTTTATCCTTGATAATTTGTCTAGATAGTAAACTAATTAAAAATTCAAAAGTTATGATTAATAACATATAGTATTAAGGGTATCAAGGGTTTTAGGAAACGAGAATCAGCGAATTCAAACATTATTAATTAAAGGTTTGGTTATGTTTTAGGTTCGACTTAAGGATAATAACGACGTAAGAGACGATCAAGGAATTACTCAAATATCAGGTGCGGATTTTTCGGACTTCGTAAAATTATGGCTTATCATTTTGTTTGCATTTATTTTTGCATAGTTGAATTACGCATGTTGAATTCGAACAACCGTTTGACTTTGTTAGAGAATATTATGATAGGATTATTTGTTTGATCAACAAACTTATAGGATGTGTTTTGTTGAGTAAATATACGTGATATGAAAGGATAACTAAAGTGAACAGGGGCCGATATGTTCGCATATATATCGGGATGTAAACATTGGGTCCAGTGTTGACTGGACCTCTCGTTAACGTGGTGTCGGTTGGACTTCCCGTCACGGGTCAAGACCTAGCATATGCATGGCGGACTTCCTGTCTAGTGAGACAGCCTCTCACTGTTGGTTGGACTTCCCAATAAGATGGTGGCCTCCCATTGTTGGTTGGACTTTCCAGTGAGTTGGCGACCTTCTAATGTTGGTTGGATTTCTCATTGGAATGGCAAGATAAATGAACTAACTGAAAACTTGAAAGAAAATGAAAATGTTTATGATCGTAGGATTACATGGCATTAGAAACGTATGAGCATTATTTTTTTTTCATGCTTTTGAGAATTAAGTTAATTTTACAAAATTCAGGACTGGAACTGAATCCCGCACTGAGAAAATATTCGAATCTCTCACCCGTTCCACTGTTATGTGGGTTCCAGGTAATGAGGAAGAGATGCCAGAACAAGGTCGTGAGTAAAAGCAAACGGAAGGATCCATATTTATGATTAAATGCCACTTATGTTTATTTTGTTTTGTTTGTTTAATTTCCACTAAATTGGTACACTTGAACAGACATGGTTGTTACCGTATTGCTAACCATGTCTGTCGTGACTATTGTTGAACCACTTTGATTATTGTTGATGTGGCATTTGTGGATGTTATTGATAATGTATGTGATGTATATACGCCTTACATATAAATACGTGGCGGATTGTCTCGGGGTGTGACAGACAACTATTTACTATCTCACTTTTTTTTAATCTCATTCAATACAAATAATCCCACCGAATAAGGATTAGAAAAAAAAATATTATCAAACTTTAAAAGAAAACTTCAATACATAAAATCCAATATCAAACTTTCTAAGAAAGAGAATAAAAAAAAATATTTGAGTACATCTCATTTGATTGTATGAGAATTTTCAATGCACGATTCTGTTATCAAATAAAAAGAGAAAAATGATTGTCAAAAATAATAATAATAGTGAGATTAGTGTTATTTTCTGATTGTCAAAAAAATTATTGTAAATATTTAAGATAAGGTCCCTGTAGATTTATTGATTGTCAAAAAATTTAATACATAATGATTCTAACTTTGTGAATTTAAATATGTTCAATTTTACATTTTTTTATCAAGTCTATTTTCAATATATTCTTCTCAGCTTTATAAGTAAGCATATTCAATTTTGCTTAGATTTCATTACTATGCTAATAATTTTTAGATTTAACATGTAAAATATAGGAAAATCTTAAAAAAATAATTGTAATCCACGAAGACTAATTGAATCTTTTCTCCAACGGAGATTTTTGTTTCTGATTGGTCCTAATTTTTTTCCATTTTTAAACTTTTCTAAACTATCTTATTTGATTGTTAAATATTTGATTTTCTAATTAGTTCTGAGCTCTTTCTATTTTTAAAATATCATTTAGGAAACTTTCGAAATTGTTAATAATTAATTGGTTGTGTCTTCATTCTTTTTTCCATTTTTTATATCAATTATAATTGACTGTTACAATGCTTGTTACACTGGGTTGCTTAAAATTAATTAATTTTTCTTTACATCCTAAGTAGTTACTTATAATTGATTGTTACATTGATATGGTTAAGACTTGTTACATTGAAATTAATGTTTTGAATGAAAATTTTAATTTCGTTTTATTTAACTAAATATAATAAAATCTTTGCTTTTAACTCTGGTATCAATCGGTACCAGCAAATAATTAATCTTCTGGTACCAAAAATTTTCCTAATAACAATTGCTTCATCTCAGTATAATAAGTACATCCGATATACAATTAATTATTTTCTCATATTCTCATTGTATGTATAAAATCACAGCTTAAAGTTGCTTATGTTAAAATCCAAATGTTTCTTGGACTCTGAAGAATTCAATGAATAAGACCAAAGTGACTAGAGCAGATGAATATTTTTTTTCAATGACAAATACAAGATGTATAATATAGCTACTACTATGATTATCTTCAATTTGCACTAAGTCGACATTATTTCTCATTGGTCTTTATTATACTAATTGAGTTTATATTTATAATTTGGATTTGGAACCAATCTATTTTAACATCATTCATGGATAATGTTGAATAATTATTCTTTTCATTGCTCTATTTTGTTTATAAAAATATGTTATAAGAATATTCTTGATAATTACTATCACTCCATATAAAAGATAATACTGAGATAGAATTTGTATGATTGTCAGTTACGGACAATGTTGGATAATACTCGCGAATACGTATTCTCATATGAGAGAAAAAAATAATCTCATAGAATTTCAGATACAAATAAAATATTAATAACACAAACAAAATTCATATTAAATGTTTTATTTTGGTCACGTCCAATCCCCTGATCTCCATTAGGTATCTATTTGATTAGATTGACAACACATTATCATATGATCTATAAACACGTTAGAGTATAAAAAACATTTAATATAGAGTTCCATAATATCAAAAACACCTTGTCAGACTAATAACACTTTAGAGTATTATTAACTCTTTTATAGAGTTCCACAATTTCAAACCCAAAACCTGAATGATCTATAGGTAATAAAATACTCAAGGAACGAAACGATAAACAAAATCATTCAATTACTTGGAACATTGCTCCAATTGTTCGAGTCTAACATGGTGGGTGGTAGCAATAACTTCCAATATATGTGAGTTGTATGAAGAATGTCAAAATGATTGGTGAGCTGGTTATATAAAGGAATTTCAAAACGATTGATGAGTTATTTGAAGAAATAAGAACACAATGTTACAATTACCGTCTTATCTTGCCATCTGGTGACACTACTTGAGTCATGCAAAAACATTCAATTAGAATGTTGTATTAGAGTTGCAACTACCATCTTCTCTTGCCATCTAACTACACAACTAGATTGCTGCAAAAACCTTGAATTAGAGTGTTGTATTAGGGTTGCACCTATGCTCATATCATGCCATCCGGTGACACTAGTAGAGTGCTACAAAGACCTTCAATTAGAGTGTTACATTAGGGTTGCAACTAACATTTTCTATTGCCATCTAAAGATACAACTAGAGTGCTGCAAAAACTTTCAATTAGAGTGTTGTATTTGGGAAGCAACCACCCTATTATCTTGCCATATAGTAACACTGGTAGAGTGCTGTAAAGATCTTCAATTAGAGTGTGGTATTAGATTTGCAACTACCCTCTTATCTTTCCATCTGGCGACACTACTTAAGTGCTACAAAGACCTTCAATTAGAGTGTTTTTATTAGGGTTGCAACTAATGTCTTCTATTTCATCTGACGACACAACTATAATGCTGCAAAGAACCTTCAATTAAAGTGTTGTATTAAGGAGGCAACTATCCTCATATCTTGCCATCTCGTGACACTACCATAGTCCTTCAAAGAAATACAATTAGAGTTTTGTACAAGCATTGCAATTACTCTCTTCTACATCTGGTGACACTACTCGAGTCCTGCATTGACCTTCAATTAGAGTGTTAAATTAGGGTTGCAACTCCACCATTCTCTTGCTATCTAACTACACAACTAGAGTGCTGCAAAGACCATCAATTAGAGTGTTGTATTAGAGCTGCAACTACCCTCTTATCTTGCCATCCGTTGACACTCGTAGAGTGTTGCAAAGACCTTCAATTAACGTGTTGTATTAGGGTTGCAACTACTGTTTTCTATTGCCATTTGGCGACACTACTTGAGTCCTGCAAAGACCTTCAATTAGTGTGTTGTATTAGAGTTACAACTACCCTCTTCTCTTGCCATCTAACTACACAACTCGAGTGCTGCAAAGACCTTCAATTAGAGTGTTGTATTAGGGTTGCAACTACCCACTTATCATGCCATATAGTGACAATACTTTAGTGAGGCAAAAACCTCCAATTAGAGTGTTGTATTAGGGTTGCAACTATCCTCTTCTCTTGCCATCTAACTAAACAGCTAGAGTGCTGTGAAGACCTTCAGTGAGAGTGTTGTCTTAGGGTTGTAACTACAATCATATCTTGCCATCTAACAACATTACTTGAGTCCTGCAAGGACCTTCAACTAGAGTGTTGTATTAGGATTACAACTACCATCTTCTCTTGCCATCTAACTACACAACTAGAGTGTTGCAAAGAAATTCAATTAGAGTGTTGTATTAGGGTTGCAACTACCCTCTTATCTTGACATCAGGTCACACTAGTAGAGTGCTGCAAAGATCATCAAATAGATTGTTGTATCAGGGATGCAACTACCCTCTTATCCTTCCATTTAACGTCACCTCTTGAGTCCTGGAAAGACCTTTAATTAGAGTATTGTACTAGGGTTGCAAATACACTCATCTCTTGCCATCTAACTACACAAGTAGAGTGTTGCCAAGACTTTCAATTAGAATGTTGTATTAGGGTTGCAACTACCATTTTATCTTGCCATCAAGTGACACTACATGAGTGTTGCAAAGACCTTCAATTAGAGTGTTGTATTAGGGTTGCAACTACCCTCTTCTCTTAACATCTAACTACACAACTAGAGTGCTGCAAAGACCATCAGTTAGAATGTTGTATTATGGTTGCAACTACCCTCTTATCTTACCATTTGGTGACACAAATTGAGAGCTGCGACGACCTTCAATTAGAGTGTTGTATTAGAGTTGCAACTATTATCTTCTCTTGCAATCTAACTACACAACTAGAGTGTTGCAAAGACCAACAGTTAAAGTGTTGTATTTGGGTTGAAACTACCATTTTCTATTGCCATCTAGC
This sequence comes from Carex parvula, assembly GCA_025461045.1. Classification (NCBI taxonomy): domain Eukaryota; kingdom Viridiplantae; phylum Streptophyta; class Magnoliopsida; order Poales; family Cyperaceae; genus Carex; species Carex parvula. Next base: position 97,877 of record JAJGRW010004599.1, on the reverse strand, counting down.
AACACTACTTGAGTCCTTCAAAGACCTTCAATTAGTGTGTTGCACTTGGGTTACCACTACCCTCTTCTCTTGCCATCTAACAACAAACCTAAAGTGCTACAAAGACCTTCAATTAGAGTGTATTATTAGGGTTGCAACTACCCTCTAATCTTGCCATCCGTTGACACAAGTAGAGTGCTGCAATGACCTTCAATTAGAGTGTTGTATTAGGGTTGCAACTACCATTTTCTATAGCCATCTGGCGACACTACTTGTATTAGGGTTACAACTACCCTATTCTCTAGCCATCTAACTACACAACTAGAGTGCTGCAAAGACCTTTAATTAGAGTGTTATATTAGGGTTGCAACTACCCTCTTATCATGCCATATGGCGACACTACTTTAGTGCTACAAAAACCTTCAATTAGAGTGTTGTATTAGGGTTGCAACAATCCTCTTCTTTTGCCATCTAACTAAACAGCTAAAGTGGTGCACGGACCTTCTGTAAGAGTGTTGTATTAGAGTTGCAATTACCATCATATCTTGCCATCTCACAACATTACCTGAGTCCTGCAAAGACTTTCAATTAGAATGTTTATTAGAGTTACAACTACCATCTTCTCTTGTCATCTAACTACACAACTAGAGTGTTGCAAAGAAATTCAATTAGAGTGTTGTATTAGAGTTGCAACTATCCATTTGTCTTTCCATCCGGTGACACTAGTAGAGTGCTGTAAAGATCTTTAAATAGATTGTTGTATCAGGGATGCAACTACCTTCTTATCTTTCCATCTAACTTCACCTCTTTTATCTTTCCATCTAACTTCACTTGTTGGGTCTTGCAAAGACCTTTAATTTGAGTGTTGTACTAGGCTTGCAAACTATCCTCTTCGCTTGCCATCTAACTACACAAGTAGAGTGTTGCAAAGACTTTCAATTAGAGTGTTGTATTAGGGTTGCAATTACCCTTTTATCTTGCCATCAAGTGACAATACTTGAGTGCTACAAAAACCTTTAATTAGAGTATTGTATTAGGGTTGCAACTACCCTCTTCTCTTGCTATCTAACTACACAACTTGAGTGTTGCAAAGACCTTCAGTCGGAGTGTTATATTATGGTTGCAACTACCCTTTTATCTTACCATTTGGTGACACAAATTGAGAGCTGCGAAGACCTTCAATTAGAGTGTTGTATTAGGGTTGCAACTACCATTTTCTCTTGCTATCTAACTACATAACTAGAGTGTTGCAAAGACCAACAGTTAGAGTGTTGTATTAGGGTTGCAACTACCATTTTCTATTGCCATCTGGCGACACTACTTGAGTCCTTCAAAGACATTCAATTAGTGTGTTGTACTTGGTTTACAACTACCATCTTCTCCTGCCATCTAACAACAAAACTAAAGTGTTGCAAAACCTTCAATTAGAGTGTATTGTTAGGGTTACAACTACCATCTTATCATGTCATCTGGAGACACTACTTTAGGGCTGCAATTACCTTAAATTCGAGTGTTGTATTAGGATTGCAGCTACCCTCTTCTCTTGCCATCTAACTACACAACTAGAGTGCTGCAAAGACCTTCAATTAGAGTGTTATATTAGGGTTGCAACTACCCTCTTATCTTGCCATCCATTGACATTAGTAGAGTGTTGCAAAGACCTTCAGTTAGAGTGTTGTATTAGGGTTGCAACTACCATTTTATATTGTCATTTGGTGACACTACTTGAGTCCTGCAAAGACTTTCAATTAGTATGTTGTATTAAAGTTACAACTACCCTCTTATATTGCCATCTAACTACACAACTACAGTTTTGCAGAGACCAACAGTTAGTGTGTTGTATTAGGTTTGCAACTACCCTCTTATCTTGCTATTTAAAGTGTCTTATTAGGGTTGAACTACCCTCTAATGTTGCCCATCTCACAACACAACTAGTGTTGCAAAGACCATCAATTAGAGCATTGTAGTAGGGATGCAACTACCCTCTCATCAGGCCATTTGACGTCAATAATTGAGTGCTTTATTAGGGTTGCAACTATTTTCTTCTCTTTACACATAAATAGACAACTAGAGTGCTGCAAAGACCTTCAATTAGAGCCTTATATTAGCGTTGCAACTAACCTCTTATCTTTCTATCTGGTGACACTACTTGAGTGCTGCAAAGACTTTTAATTAGATTGTTGTATTAGGGATGCAACTTCCCTCATATCTTGCCATATGCTGACACTACTTCAGTCCTACAAAGACCTTCAATTAGAGTGTGGTCTTAGGGTTACAACTACACTCATATCTCGCCATCCTGTGACACAAGTTGAGTGCTGCCAAGACCTTCAATTAGATTGTTGTATAAGGGATGCAACTACCCCCCCAATCTAGTCATCTGACATCACAACTAGAGTGCTGCAAAGACTTTCAATTAGAGTGTTGTATTAGAGTTGCAACTACCCTCTTATCTTGCCATCTGGTGACACTACTAGAGTGCTGCAAAGATCTTCAATTAGAGTTGTATTAGGGTTGCAACTACCCTCTTCTCTTGCCATCTAACTACACAACTAGAGTGTTGCAAAGACGTTTAGTTAGAGTGATGTATTAGGGTTACAACTACCCACTTATCTTGCTATCTGTGCACTACTTGAGTGTTGCAAACACCTTTAATTAGAGTGATGTATTAGAGCTGCAACTATCCTCTTCTCTTGTCATCTAACTACATGACAAGAGTGCTACAAAGACCTTTAGTTAGATTGTTGTATTCGAGGTTACCCTTTTATCTTGTCATCTGATGACACTACTCGAGTGCTGCAAAGACCTTCAATTAGAGCGTTGTATTAGGATTGCAACTACCCTCTTCTCTTGCCATCTAACTACACAACTAGAGTGCTAACAAAGACCTTCAATTTGAGTGTTGTATTAGAGATGCAACTTCTCTCATATCTTGCCATCTAGCTACACTACTTGAATCCTGTAAAGACCTTCTATTAGAGTGTCGTATTAGGGTTGCAACTACTCTCCTATCTTGCCATCCGGTAACACTAGTATAGTGCTGCAAAGACCTTCATTTAGATTGTTGTATAAGAGATGCAACTACCCTTTTATCTTGGCATCTTACGTTAATACTTGTGTCCTGCAGGGATCTTCAATTAGAGTGTTGTATTAGGGTTGCAACTACCCTCTTTTCTTGCCATCTAACTACACAAGTAGAGTGTTGTATTAGGGTTGCAACTACCATCTTCTCTTGTCATCTGGTGACACTACTTGACTGCTGTAAAGACCTTCAATTAGAGTGTTTTATTGGGGTTGCAACTATCCTCTTCTCTTGTCATCTAACTGCACAACTAGAGTGCTAACAAAGATCTTCAGTTAGATTGTTGTATTAGAGATGCAACTTCTCTCATATTTTGCCATCTGGCAACACTACTTGAGTCTTGCAAAGATCTTCAATTAGAGTGTTGTATTAGGGTTGCGACTACCATCTTATCTTGCCATCCGGTGACACTACTTTAGTGCTACAAAGACAATCAATTAGAGTGTTGTATTAGTTTTGTGACTACCTTCTTCTCTTGCCATCTAACTACACAACAAGAGTGCGGCAAAGACTTTCAGTTAGAGTGTTGTACTAGGGATGCAACTTCCCTCGTATGTTGCCACCTAGCGATACTACTTAGTCCTGCAAAGACTTTCAATAAGAATGTTGTATTACGGTTACAACTACCCTCTTATCGTGTTATCTTGTGACACTACTTGAGTTCTACTAAGACCTTCAATTATAGTGATGTATTACGGATGCAACTACCCTCTTATCTTGCCATCTGGTGACACGACTTGAGCATTGCAAAGACCTTAAATTCGAGTGTTGTATTAGGGTTTGAACTACTCTCTTCTCTTGCCATCTCACTACACAACTAGAGTGCTAACAAAAGACAGTTAGATTGTTGTATTAGACATGCAACTTCTCTCATATCTTGCCATCTGGCAACATAACTTGAGTCCTGCAAAAACCTTCCAATTAGAGTGTTGTATTAGGGTTACAACTACCCTCTTCTCTTGCCATCTAACTACACAAGTTGAGTGTTGCAAAGATCTTCAGTTTGTGTGTTGTATTAGGGTTGCAACCATCCTCTTATCTTGCCATCGAGTGACACTATAAGAGTGTTGCAAGGATCTTCAATTCGCTTGTTGTATAAGGGATGCAACTACCCTCTTCTCTTGCCATCTTACTACACAACTAGAGTTTTGCAAAGTCCTTCAATTAGTGCGTTGTATCATTGTTGCAACTACCCGCTTATCTTGCCATCTGGTGACACTACTCGAGTGCTACAAAGACCTTCAATTAGATTGTTGTATAAGGGATGCAACTACCCTCTTCTCTTGCCATCTTACTACACAACTAGAGTTTTGCAAAGTCCTTCAATTAGTACGTTGTATCATTGTCGCAACTACCCCCTTATCTTGCCATCTGGTGACACTACTCGAGTGCTACAAAGACCTTCAATTAGAGTGTTGTGTTAGGGTTGCAACTACCCTCTTATCTTGCCATCTGGTGACACTACTTGAATGCTGCAAAGACTTCAATTAGAGTGTCCTATTAGGGTTCCAACTACCCACTACTCTTGGCATCTCACTATACAACTAGAGTACAGCAAAGACCTTCAACTAGAGTCTTGTATTAGGGATGCCACTAACCTCTTATCTTTCCATCTAACTACACAACTAATGTGCTACAAAGACCTTCAATTAGATTGTTGTATATGACATTCAATTACTCTCTTCTTTTGCTATCTTACTACACAACTAGAGTTTTGAAAAGTCCTTCAATTAGTGTTTTATATTATGGTTGCAACTACCCTCTTATTTTTCTATCTGGTGAAACAATTTGAGTGCTGCAAAGACCTTCAATTAGAGTGTTGTATTAGGGTTACAACTACCCTTTTAACAACACTACTTGAGTCCTCGAAAGACCTTCAATTAGATTGTTGTATGAGGGTTACAACTACCCTCCTCTCTTGCCATCCAACTACACAACTATAGTGCTGGAAAGACCTTCAATTAGAGTGTTGTATTAGAGTGTCATCTACCCACTTCTCTTGCCATCTGGAGACACCACTTGTGAGCTGCAAAGACCTTCAATTAGAATGTGTATTAGGGTGGCAACTACCATCTTCTCTTGCAATCTAACTACACAACTAGAGTACTGCAAAAACCTTCAGTTAGAGTGTTGCATTAAGGTTGCAACTACCCCTTTATCTTGCGATCTGGTGACACTACTTGAGAGCTGCAAAGATCTTCCATTAGAGTGTTGTATTAGGGTTACAACTACTCTCTTCTCTTGCCATCTAACTATACAACTAGAGTGCCGCAAAGACCTTCAGTTAGAGTGTTGTATTAGGGTTGCAACTATACTATTATCTTGTCCTCTGGTGACACTACTTGAATGTTGCAAAAACCTTCAATTAGAGTGTTGTATTGGTGTAACAACTATCCTCTTCTCTTGCCATCTAACTACACAACTAGAGTGTTTCAAAGACCTTCAATTTGAGTGTTGTATTAGGGTTACAACTACCATCTTATATAGCCATCCGGTGACACTATTTGAGTGTTGCAAAGACCTTCAATTAGAATGTTGTATTAGGGATGCAACTACCCTCTTATCGGGCCATTTGACGTCAATAATTGAGTGTTGTATTAGGGTTGCAACTATATTCTTCCCTAGACATGTAAATAGACAACTCGAGTGTTGCGAAGACCTTCAATTAGAGTCTTGTATTAGGGTTGCAACTAACCTCTTCTCTTGCCATATAACTACACAACTATTGTGCTGCAAAAACCTTCAATTATAGAGTGCCGTATTAGGGTTGCAACTACCCTCTTCTCTTGTCATCTAACTACACAACTAGAGTGTTGTAATGACGTTTAGTTAGAATGTTGTATAAGGGTTACAACTACCCTCTTATCTTGCTATCTCTGACACTACTTGAGTATTGAGTATTGCAAAGACCTTCAATTAGAGTGTTGTATTAGAGCTGCAACTATCATATTTTCTTGTCATCTAACTACACAGCAAGAATGCTACAAAGACCTTCAGTCAGAATGTGGTACTAGGCTTACTACTACCATTTTATCTTGTCATCTGGTGGCACTACTTGAGTGCTGCAAAGACTTTCAATTAGAGTGCTGTATTAGGGTTACAACTACCATTTTCTCTTGCCATCTCACTACACAAATAGAGTGCTACCAAAGACCTTTAGTTACATTGTTTTATTAGAGATGCAACTTCTCTCATATCTTGCCATCTGGCAACACAACTTGAGTCCTGCAAAGACCTTCAATTAGAGTGATGTATTAGGGTTGCAACTACCCTCTTATCTTGCCATCTGGTGACACTACTTGAGAGCTGCAAGGACCTTCAATTAGGGTATTGTATTAGGGTTGCAACTACCATCTTCTCTTGCAATCCAACAACACAATAGAGTGCTAACAAAGATCTTCAATTAGAGTGTTGTATTAAGGATGCAACCACCAGCTTATCATGGCATCCGGTGACACTAGTAGAGTGCTGCAAAGACTTTCAATTAGAGTGTTGTATTAGTTTTGTAACTACCATCTTCTCTTGCCATTAACTACACAACAAGAGTGCTGCAAAGACCTTCAGTTAGAGTGTTGTATTAGGGATGCAACTTCCCACATATCTTGCCACCTAGCGATACTACTTATCCTGCAAAGACAGTTAATAGGAGTGCTATATTAGGGTTACAACTACCCTCTTATCTTGCAATCATGTGACACTACTTGAGTTATACTAAGACCTTCAATTATAGTGTTGTATCTTATGGTTGTAACTACCCTCTTATCTTGCCGTCTGGTGACACTACTTGAGCGTTGCAAAGACCTTCAGTTAGATTGTTGTATTAGAGATGCAACTTCTCTCATATCTTGCCATCTGGGAACACTACTTGAGTCATGCAAAGACCTTCAGTTAGAGTGTTGTATTTGGGTTGCAACTACACTCTTATCTTGTCATCCGGTGACACTAGTATAGTGCTGCAAAGACCTTCATGTAGATTGTTGTATAAGGGATGCAACTACCCTCTTATATTGGCATCTTACGTCAGTACTTGAGTCCTATAAAGACCTTCAATTAGAGTTTTGTATTAGGTTTGTAGCTACTCTCTTCTCGTGTCATCTAACTACAAAAGTAGAGCTGCAAAGACCTTCAATTAGAGTATTGTATTAGGGTTGCAACTACCCTCTTATCTTGCCATCTGGTGACACTAATTGAGAGCTGCGAAGATCTTCAATTAGAGTGTTGTATTAGGGTTGCAACTACCCTCTTCTCTTGCTATCAAACTACACAACTAGAGTGTTGTAAAGATCAACTGTTAGAGTGTTGTACTAGGGTAGCAACTACCATTTTCTATAGCCATCTCGCGACACTACTTGAGTTCTGCAAAAACCTTCAATGAGTATGTTGTATTTGGGTTACTACTACTCTCTTCTCTTTCCATCTGATGATACTAGTTTAGTGCTGCAAAGGCCTTCAATTATTGTGTTGTATTAGGCTTGCAACTACTCTCTTATCTTGCCATCTAGTGACACTACTTGAGTGCTAAAGACCTTCAATTAGAGTGTTGTATTAGAGTTGCAACTATCATCTTCTCTTACAATCTATGTACACAACTAGAGTGCTGTAAAGACCTTTAGTTAAAGTGTGGTATTATAGATGCAACTACCCTATTATCTTGCCATCTGGTGACACACTTGATTGCTGCAAGGACCTTCAATTAGACTGTCCTATTAGGGTTGCAACTACCCTCTACTCTTGCCATCACACTACACAACTAGAGTGTCGCAAAGACCACCGACTAGAATATTGTATTAGGGATGCAACTACCCTCTTATCTAGCCATCTAGTGACATTATTTGAGTCCTGCAAAGACCTTCAATTAGAGTGTTGTATTGGGTTGAAACTATCCTCTTCTCTTTCCATCTAACTACACTACTAGAGTGATGCAAATACCTTCAGTTAGAGTGTTGTATTAGGGTTGCAACTACCATTTTATCTTGTCATCTGGTGACACTACTTGAGAGCTACAAGGACCTTCAATTAGGGTGTTGTATTAGGGTTGCAACTACCATCTTCTATTGCAATCCATCAACACAATAGAGTGCTAAGAAAGATCTGCAATTAGAGTGTTGTATTAGGGATGCAACTACCCTATTATCAAGCCATCCGGTGTCACTAGTAGATTGCAGCAAATACCTACAATTAGATTGTTGTATATGGGATGTAACTACCATCTTTATCTTGCCATTTAGTGACATTACTTGAGTGCCTCATAGACCTTCAATTAGAATGTTGTATTAGGGTTGCAACTACCCTATTATGTTGCCATGTAGTAACACTAGTAGAGTGCTGCATAGACCTTAAATTAGATCATTGAATAAGGGATGCAACTTCCCCCATATGCCATCTGTCGACACTACATGAATCCTGCAAAGACCTTCTATTAGAGTGTTGTACTAGGGTTGCAACTACCCTCTTCTCTTTCCATCTAGTGACACAACTTGAGTTCTGCTTAAACCTTTAATTATAGTGTTGTATTAGGGTTGCAACTACCCCCTTATCTTGCCATCTGGTGACACTACTTTGAGTGCTGCAAAAACCTTCAATTAGAGTGTTGATTAGGGTTGCAGCTACCATCTTCTCTTGCCATCTAAGTACACAACTAGAGTGCTAGCAAAGACCTTCAATCAGAAAGTTGTTTAAGGATGCAATTGCCTTCTTATCATGCCATCCGGTATGCATCTAACTACACAACTAGAGTGTTGCAAAGACCTTCTATTAGAGTGTTGTATTAGGGTTACAACTATCCTCTTATCTTGCCATCTAACTAGACAACTAGAGTGTTGTATTAGGGTTGCAACTATCCTCTTCTCTTATTATCAAATTACACAACTAGTGCTGCAAAGACTTTCAGTTAGAGTGTTGTATTAGGGTTTGCAACTACCCTCTTATCTTGCCATCAGGTGACACTACTTGAGAGCTGCAAGGACCTTGAATTAGGGTGTTGTATTAGGGTTGCAACTACCCTCTTCTGTTGCAATCCAACAACACAATAGAGTGCTAACAAAGATCTTCAATTAGAGTGTTGTATTAGGGATGCAACCACCCTCTTATCATGGCATTCGGTGACACTAGTAGAGTGCTGCAAAAACCTTCAATTAGAACATTGTATTAGGGTTGGAACTACCCTCTTATCTTTCCATCTAACTAGACAACTAGAGTGCTGCAAAGATCTTCAGTTAGAGTGTTGTTTAAGGGTTGCAACTACCCTCTTATCTTGCCATCTTGGGACACTACTTGAATGTTGCAAAAACTTTCAATTAGGGTGTTGTATTAGGGTTGCAACTACCCTCTTCTGCTGCAATCTAACTACACAACTAGAGTGTTGCAAAGACCTCTTCTCCCACAATCTAACTACACACCTAGAGTGTTGCAACTACTATCTTGTCTTGACAACTGTTGACACTACTTGAGTGGTGCAAAGACCTTCAATTAGAGTGTTGTATTATGGTTACAACTATCCTCTTCTCTTGTCATCTAACTGCACAACAAGAGTCCAGCAAAGATCTTCAGTTAGAGTGTTATATTAGGGTTGCTACTACCCTCTTATCTTGCCATCGTTGACACTACTTCAGAGCTGCAAAGACCTTCAATTAGAGTGTTGTATTAGGGGGGCAACTACTCTCTTCTCTTGTTATCTAACTAGACAACTAAAGTGTTGCAAAGACAATCAGTTCGAGTTTTGTATTAGGGTTGCAACTACTCTCTTATCTTGCCATCTAGCGATACTACTTGAGTGTTGCAAAGACCATCAATTAGAATGTTGTATTAGGGATGCAACTATCGTCTTATCTTGCCATATAGTGACACTAGTAGAGTGCTGCGAAGACCTTTAATTAGATTGTTGAATAAGGGATGCAACCACCCTCTTATCTTGCCATCAGACTAGATAACTAGAGTATTACAAAGACCTTCAATTATAGGGTTGTATTAGGGTTGCTACTACCTTCTTCTCTTTCCATCTGGTGACACTACTGAGTGCTGCAAAGACCTTTAATTAGAGTGTTGTTTTAGAGTTGCAACTACCTTCTTCTCTTGCTATATAACTACAAAACTAGAGTGCTGCAAAGAGTTAGAGTTAAATTAGGGTTGCAACTACCCTCTTATCTTGCCATCTAGTGACACTACTTGAGTGTTGCAGAGACCTTAAATTTGAATGTTGTATTAGGGTTGCAACTACCCTCTTCTCTTGCCATCTAACTAGACAACTAGAGTGCTGCAAAGGCCTCCAGTTAGAGTGTTGTATTAGGGTTGCAACTACCCTATTCTCTTGCCACATAACTACACAACTAGAGTGCTACAAAGATATTCAATTAGAGCGTTGTATTAGAGTTTGAACTAACCTCTTATCTTGCCATCCGGTGATACTTGTATAGTGCTGCAAATGCCTTCAATTTGATTATTGTATAAGGGATGGAACTGCCCTAATATCTTGCCATCTGACGTGGTTATATGAGTCCTACAAAGACCTTCAATTAGTGTGTTGTATTAGGGTTACAACTACCCTCATATCTTGCCATCTAACTAGACAACTAGAGTGTTGCAAAGACTTTCAGTTAGAGTGTTGTATTAGGGTTGCAACTACGCTCTCATTTTGCCATTTGGTGACACAACTTCAGTGCTGCAAAGGCCTTAATTAGAGTGTTGTTTTAGGGTTGCGACAACCCTCTTCTCTTTTTATCTAACTACACAACTAGAGTGCTGCAAAGACTTTCAGTTAGAGAGTTGTATTAGGGTTGCTACTACGCTCTTATCTTGCCATCTGATGACACTAATTGAGAACTGCAAAGACCTTCAATTAGGGTGTTGTATTAGGGTTAAACTACCATCTTATCTTGTCATCTAGCGATACTACTTGAGTGTTGAAAAGACCTTCAATTAGAGTATTGTATTTGGGATGCAACTACCCTCTTATCTTTCCATCTAGTGACACTAGTAGAGTGTTGCGAAGACCTTCAATTAGATTGTTGAATAAATGATGCAACTACCCTCTTACCTTGCCATCTGACGTCCCTACTTGAGTCCTACAAAGACCTTCAATTAGAGTGTTGTATTTACAACTACCCTCTTATCTTGCCATCTAACTAGACAACTAGCGTATTACAAAGGCCTTCAATTATTGTGTTGTATTAGGGTTGCAACTACCCTCTTATCTTTCCATCTGGGGACACTACTAAGTGTTGCAAAGACCTTCAATAAAAGTGTATTATTAGGGTTGCAACTACCATTTTCTCTTGCCATCTAACTACAAAACTAGATTGCTGCAAAGACCTTTAGTTAGAGTTAAATTAGGGTTGCAACTGCCCTCTTATCATGCCATCTAGAGACACTACTTGAGTGCTTCAAATACCTTAAATTCGAGTGTTGTATTAGAGTTGTGACTACTCTTTTCTCTTGCCATTTAACTACACAACTAGAGTGCTACGAAGACCTTCAGTTAGAGTGTTGTATTAGGGTTGCACCCTTTTCTTTTGCCATATAACTACACAACTAGAGTGCTGCAAATACATTTAATTTGACTGTTGTATATGGGATGGAACATCCCTCATATCTTGCCATCTAACATCGTTACATGAGTCCTATAAAGACCTTCAATTAGAGTGTTGTATAAGGGTTACAACTACCCTCTTATCTTACCATCTAGCTAGACAACTAGAGTGTTGCAAAGACCTTCAATTAGTGTGTTGTATTACGGTTGCAACTACCATCTTATCTTGCCATCTGGTGACACAACTTGAGTATGCAAAGGCCTTCATTAGAGTGTTGTATTAGAGATGCAACTACCCTCCAATCTTACCATCCAGTGACACTAGTAGAGTGCTGTAAAGACCTTCAATTATATAGATGAGTAAGGGATGCAACTACCATTTTAACTGGCCATCTGATGTCACTAATTTAATCCTGCAAAGACATTCAGTTAGAGTGTTGTATTAGGGTTGCAACTACCCTCTTCTCTTGCTATCTAAATAGACAACTAGAGTGCTGCAAAGACCTTCAATTAGATTGTTGTACAAGGGATGCAAATTGCCTCATATCTTGCCACATAGCGATACTACTTGAGTCCTGCGAAGACTTTCAATTAGAGTGTTGTATTAGGGTTACAACTACCATCTTATCTTGCCATCCAATGACACTACTTGAGTTTTGCAAAGACCTTTAATTAAAGTGTTGTATTAGGGTTGCAACTACCCTCTTATCTTGTCATCCGGTGACACTAGTATAGTGCTGTAAAGAACTTCAATTAGATTGTTGTATAAGGGATGCAACCACGCTCTTATCTTGGCATCTTACGTCAATACTTGAGTCCTACAAAGACCTTTAATTAGAGTATTATATTAGGGTTGCAACTATCATCTTCTCTTGCCATCTAACTACACAACTAGACTGCAGCAAAGACGTTCAGTTAGAGTGTTGTATTAGGGTTGCAACTACTCTCTTATCTTGCCATCTAACTACACAACTAGAGTACTGCAAAGACCTTCAATTAGAGTGTTGTATTAGGGTTACAACTACCCTCTTATCTTGCTATCTAGTGACACTACTTGAGTTGTACTAAGACCTTCAATTATAATGTTGTATTATGGTTGCAACTACCATCTTATCTTTCCATCTGGTAACACTACCTGAGTGTTGCACCAACTTTCAATTAGAGTGTTGTATTAGAGTTGCAACTACCTTATTCTCTTGCCATCTAACTACACCACTAGAGTGCTACCAAAGACCTTCAATTAGAATGTTGTATTAGGGATGCAACTTCCTTCTTATCATACCATCTAATGACACTAGTAGTAGCTACAAAGACCTTCAATTAGGTTCTTTTTTATTTGGGATGTTACTTCCCTTATATCTTGCCATCTCACTACACAACTATAGTGTTGCAAAGACCTTTTATTAGAGTGTTGTATTAGGGATGCAGCTACTCTCTTATCGTGCCATCTAGTATCACTAGTAGAGTGCTGCAAAGACCTTCAATTATATTGTTGAATAAGGGATGCAACTACCCTCTTATCTTGCCATCCTACATCACTACTTGAGTCCTGCAAAGACCTTTAATTAGAGTGTTGTATGGGTTATGAGTACCCTCTTATCTTGCCATCTAACTAGACAACAGGAGTGTTGCAAAGACCTTAAATTAGAGTACTGTAATAGGGTTGCACTACACTATTATCTTGCAATCTGCTGACACTACCTGAGTGCTGCAAAGACCTTCAATTAGAGTGTTGTATTAGGGTTGCAATTATCATTTTCTCTTGCCATCTAACTACACGACTAGAGTGCTACAAAGACCTTGAGTTAGAGTGTTGTATTAGGGTTGCCATCTGCAACAACCCTTTTATCTTGTCATCTGGTGACACTTCTTGAGTGTTGCAAAGACCTTCAATTAGAGTGTTGTATTAGGGTTGCAACTACCCTTTTCTACTGCCATCTAACTACTCTACTCGAGTGTTGCAAAGACCTTGTATTTGGGTTGCAACTACCACCCTCTTGTCTTGCCATCTGGTGACACTACTTGAGTGCTACAAAGACCTTCAATTAGAGTCTTGTATTAGGGTTGCAACTACCATCTTCTCTTGCCATCTCACTACACAAATAAAGTGCGGCAAAGAACTTCTATTAGAGTGTTGTATTAGGGATACAACTACCCTCTTCTCTTGCCATCTAAATAGACAACTAGAGTGCTGCAAAGACCTTTAATTCGATTGTTGTATTAGGAATGCAACTACCCTCTTCTCTTGCCATTAACTACACAACTACAGTGCTGCAAAGAACTTCAATTAGAGTGTTGTATTAGGGTTGCAACTACCCTCTTATCTTGCCATTTCGTGACACAACTAGAGTGCTACAAAGACCATCAATTAGAGTGTTGTATTAGGGTTGTAATTACCCTCTTCTCTTGCCATCTAACTACACAACTAGAGTGCTGCAAATACCTTCAGTTATAGTGTTGTATTAGGGTTGCAACTACCATCTTCTCTTGCCATCTAACTACACAACTAGAGTGCTAACAAAGACCTTCAATTAGAGTGTTGTATTAGGGTTGCAACTACCCTCTTCTATTACCATCTAATTACACAATTAGAGTGCTTCAAAGACCTTCAATTAGAGTGTTGTATTAGGGTTGCAACTACCCTATAATCTTGCCATCTGGTGACACTACTTGAGGGTTGCAAAGATTTTCAATTAAAGTATTGTATTAGGGTTGCAACTACCCTTATCTTGCCATCTAAGGTCACTAATTGAGTCCTACAAAGACATTCAGGTAGAGTGTTGTTTTAGGGTTGCCAACTACCCTCTTCTCATGCCACCTAACTACACAACTAGAGTACTGCAAAGACATTTAAGTAGAGCCTTGTATTAGGGTTGCAACTTCTCACTTATCTTGCAATTTGGTGACACTACTTGAGTGCTGCAAAGACCTTCAATTAGAGTGTTATATTAGAGTTGCAACAACCATCTAACTACACAACTAGAGTGCTGCAAAGACCTTCAATTAGAGTGTTATATTAGAGTTGCAACATTCCTCATATCTTGCCATTTAACTACACAACTAGAGTGCTAACAAAGATATTTAATTAGAGTGTTGTATTAGGGATGCAACTACCCTCTTATCTTGCCATCTAGCGATACTACTTGAGTCTTGCAAAGACCTTTAATTAGAGTGTTGTATTAGGGGATGTCACCTCTCTCATATCTTGCCATCTGGCAACACTACTTGAGTCCTCCAAAGACCTTCAATTTTAGTGTTGTATTAGTGTTGCAACTACACTTTTCTCTTAGCTAACTACACAACTAGAGTGATGCAAATACCTTCAGTTAGAGTATTGTACATGGGTTGCAACTACCTTATCTTGCAATCTGGTGACACTAGTGCTGCACAGTCCTTCAATTAGAGTCTTGTATTAGAATTGCAACTACCATCTTCTTTTGTGATCTCAGTACACAACTAGAGTGTTGCAAAGACCTTCTATTAGAGTGTTGTATTAGGGATGCAACTACTCTCTTATCTTGCCATCTAGTGACACTAGTAGTGTGAGCAGTAAAGACCTTTAATTGATTGTTGGTTAAGGATGCAACTACCCTCTTATATTGCCATGTGACGTCACTACTTGAGTCCAACATATTTAAAGGATATAGTACATAAAATACACAGAATGTATATCAATATGAATCACATTTCATTCCAATAAAATTAAATTGTGAATTTCAACAAAAATAGAAATTTATAAAAATATGACTTCTTTTTAATTAATAATAGGTGTAAATTGGGAGCTGGGGTATTATGAACGGGTATCGAACCAAAATTCGTTCGATGTTTCGATCTGAACCATTGGATCCACCACGAATTTTGTACGTGTGAATTTAAGTTTAAACTAATTTTAAATTTCTGTAATCTAAATCGTATGCATAAATCTTAAGGTGAATTAAACCGCCGAAACATAAATAGAAACATGTAAAATTATTTCAAACAATTATTAATAGGTCTTCAAATGCAGCTTCGTGAAAAATTATCAACGGAAGTACAATGTTTGACATGTGTCACTAATCCACCATTTGTCATGAAATAGAAAAAAAAAAAGTACTCGGATTCTTTTGAGCGGTTTGTTCTCCCAATCCAAAATTATACAAATATAACCCAAATTAGAATTCTAAAAATAAGTTATCCGATCCACTATTTCAGCCCTATGCACTCAGATTATTCGAGTTATTCTCCTTTAATTTCTCTCTTCAAACCCTAGATTCTCTCTCTCTCTCTTCCTTCCTCTGGTCCGACATCGATATTCCTCTAGTATCGCTTTAATTTTAAAGGTAATCTATCTCAAACTCCTATTTTGTTGATGTATGCATTTTTTATACTATTTGTATCATTATTTGAGCAAGTCATGTTATGAATGACACTAAGTAGCTTGCTCAAATAAGGATCTTCAACCATTTTTATGTTACTTTTTTTTCCCCTCAAAAGTTTTCAACCGTCATATTTTGCACACACTATGGAACTAAGAAGTAATTAAGAATATCTCATGTTTTAGAAAATTGTAACTGTTGATGTCATGGGTTATGGCATGATGCGTCTTTTGTGAAAGCCAGTTGTGATTTTCGGAATTCAGATCTATTAAATTCACAATCTTCTATTATTGATGGCTATTGATTTAGGCATGGTTTGCAAAATCAGAATCAGAACCGGAGTCGGTATTTTAACACTGAAATCGTTATCGGGTGAATCAGTCGGAATTGGCCAAATCGCATCGGAAACTCAGATTTGTTTGCCAGAAGCTTGTATTGTACTAGAAACATAGATAAAAGTTGATAAAACATTAATTTGTCAAAAATTGATATGCTCAAATAAAAGTCGGCAGCCGCATAACTTGGTCAAAAATCGGATTGGTGTCGTCCCATTCCATTCCGACTCGGCCAAGTTAATTTGCAGATCATGGATTTAGGCCATTCTCTTTTTGAATTAGACAGTTCCAATTGAATAATGAATTAGACTGTTCCAAAGGGGATATAAATCATCGCTCAAATTGTTGATTGATTTTCTGCTCTAGTATTATAACTGAATTTGTTTTTTTTTACATTATTATGGGCATAGGTGTTAACTTAATGGTGCGAGCAATGAATAATTCCAATAACTCGAACGACGAGTTTGACAGAATAAGTAGTTTGCCAGATGAAATGCTCCAACATATTTTGTCCTTCTTAGGGATACGGAAGGCGATTCAAATGAGCTTAGTTTCAAAAAGATGGGTGAATCTCTGGACCTCCTTGTCTCATCTCAACTTTGATCCACACGAGTTTGTGTCTGTGGATGACTATCGTCTCTGTACCTCGAGCAAAAAAAGAGCACTTGATGCAAAGTTCAAAAAGTTTGTTGAGAAGCTGCTATCCCGTCACGAGGCATCCTTCTTGGACACTTTCCTGATTAAAATATTAGACAAAGATTGCTGCTCTGACCTTGAGGAATCTTGTGCTAGCTATGCCATGAAGTTCAATCCTCGAGTTTTTTCTATGGAGGCACCACTCTACCGTATATCTGCATGTTTTTTCTCCTTTGAATCAATAGAGGAACTGTGCTTGAGAAGAACAAGTTGTAATTTTCTTCGAGAAATACCAGACGTTGTAAATCTTCCCCGCATTAGAAGATTACAGCTTACAAATAGTAAACTTGATAATAAATGCATTACCAGACTTTTCTCAGGGTGTCCAATTCTTGAAGATGTGTCATTGGAAGATTGTATTGGTGAATTTTCATGCATTTTCAATCAGAAGCTAAAGTACTTGTCTCTCCGTAATTGCTTTTTGTTTCTAGGTAATGATATATTTATGTGTGTACGCTCTTGCCTCGGGGATACAGTCGAATCATCATTTGGTATTCGTTGTGCATGTCCTTCAACTGTAGACTTCGTTTGGAAAACTCTCGGTACAACTGCAGTGGGCAACAGTTTTTCTTTTATGCAAAATCTTTTCCGTTGTCTTGACTTAGGTGACTATTTTGGTGGCCTTTCAGATGTTACAGGTCTTGAATTACATGGCGAAGACATGATGGTAAGTATGCAATTTTAATTTAGTTTTTGTCATTTTTTAACTTAATACTAGTACTGTTCACCTTGACATTACCGAAGAACTAATATGACAAACATTTCTTATATTACACAAAATATAATGTTATATGATACAATTAATTAACACTCCACATTACAAAATTATTCAAACAACATAAGTCATATTTCCATAAACATGGAAATAATAACCACACACTCTCTCATCTCTCCACACTCTCGGATAGAATCATTCACTCACTTGCATGTGCCTTCTTATTTGAAACTTAATTAGTTCCAAATGTTGAATGACACCTCTATTTATGGGTGAATGATCATGGGTCTGGATTGAATTTTCTAGAATATAAAATTGATCACAAAATATGTAAATATTTTGGACTTTCTAGAAACTTTCTACAATACCTAAATATTTGGATACTGTATATCTAGAGAAAATATTTGTGAGTTAGATGAAATATATAGTAAATATTATGGGCCAATAATATGAATCTTCAACATGGGTGCTATAAAAATCGGTGATGAATCTCAACATGTATTTAGAATTTTCTGAGTTATTTTTTCTTTCATTTCTCATCTAATGTGAGCAGTATATCTTGGAAGCAGCATCATCAAAGCTCAGAGAGTTCCATAACCTAATGAATTTGTGTCTTGGTAGTTGGTGCATGGTTTGTAATTTCAGTCCAGTTGCATTGTTTCTTCAGCAAACACCAAATCTTCATAGGATCACCTTACACATGAGTGCAAGACATTGCCGTGGGGAGGAAACTGGAAGCCACCAAATGATGGATAAATTTATGTGGGTGTACTTATCTCAATGCAAGAATCTTAAGCAGGTTCATATCAAACTTTTGAAAGATTATATTAGAGCCCATAAAATCGACAAGGCTTTCCTCCCAAGCTGGAAACAATTTGAGAATATACAGATTATTATATCGGAACACATTTGATTTTCCTTCTTTTTATGTTTTAGTGTGAGAAATTGAGCATGGCTAGTTTTTTATTTGTTATGATAATAGCATATGTCGTTGTCAGTTTAATTCATCTAGTGCTGCACTAATGATACAGCTTCATTATTTTTTTTCTTGCGAATGTGCTCAGTTTTGGTTTCGTATATATTGTGATATTTGTTTGACAGTGCTTTCTAATTGCGAAGGAGCTCTGATACAACGAAATACCATGTTCGTTAAGCAAACCAAATTTTGTCATCTACCAACATTATATATTATACGAATGAGAGATGACTCAGTCCAGTTGCTAGACTAGCTACATATTGTTCTCTTTCTTCACCTTGTTGACATTCACATTCACCTTGTTCGCAGTAAAAAGAACGTGCATGATCTTCTTAATTAATTACAAGATTTTATAATTCTTTGTCCTGTGTCTCCTAATAACAATTTTAAATTCCGAATTTCTGAAAGAAAAAAAGTGTGATGAACTGTGAAAAGAACAGGAAGGAGAAGAGAGGTTCATCACAATCGATTGGTAGGACTTGATAGAGATCAGACATAAACTGATTCCGATGCCTTTACATATTGTTCTTGCTGGTTGTATAATGCACATAGCTTAGCTAGACGGTTCAGACAAGCCATCTAAGAATTAATATCAGCACTATAAGAATTGCATCGTGTTGTGGCTCAGCAACAGTCCATGCCCCTGTCTAATAATATGACAAACATATTTTTATTACCAAAAAATATAATATTATATGATACAATTAATTATCAAATGACCCCATGGAAAAATAATTCCTACTAAAAAGATCCAAAAAAAAAAGAAGTGCATACCTTAAAGCTGACAAAAGAACCTCCTACAGAAATCGTCCATCATTTGCAAATAAACCCTGAAATAAATCAAAGTGAAATAGTCAGCAAAAAAAGTCCAATATTAAAGAATCTATATCGCCATTAATTTATGGTTTTAGTTTCCTTAAACCTCCCACAGCCGCTGAGAAAAAAGTCCAATATTAAAGAATCTATATCGCCATTATTATTGAATTTTGGCTGAAAGAACCTTTTATGATGTAGCGCAACCAAGCATGCATGAGATGAGCAAAACAGACAAAAACAATGAAAAGATGCAGAAATACAAACACAGAGCAGACAAACAACAAATAAATCCGGGAATCATAGAGAAAAAATACAGTGAAAATGACATGTTTATCCTTGTTATTATTTGTAAATCAAATACAATAATTATGTTTTTCTAAATTCAGATATCATCAGTCTATTTTTTTGACAAGGTTATCATGTCTTACCAATAATCCCCTGCAAAATGAAGTAATATTCAAACTCATCTTTACTATTTGTTTAGAATTTTTTAAAATCGCTGTTTTTTTTATAGTTCAGATTTTTTTGAAAAACAACGATTTTGTACCCATCTTAATAAATAGTATAAATTTCCAAAAAATATAAAATTTGGTCTCCAGGCACATTTCAATATAGATATCACGTTGAACGGTTTGGATCAATTGTTTGGACTTTGAATCCAGTGATTTAGAGTCCAATGCACAAGAGGGTATATACATTGCATTATACCGTAGCCCAACTCAGTTTTAAAATCGTTGTTTTCAATGATCCAGAAATTTTTCACTGTTTATTAAAATCAGCGATTTTAAAACTGACTTAATAAATAGTAAAAAGTTTCCAAAAAAATGTAAAATTTGGTCTCCAAGAATATTTTAATATAGAGATTACATCTAACGGTTTGGATCGACCGTTTGGACTTTGAAAATCGGAAAACCAATTGGTTGCACCACGGCTCCGGAACAAACGTTTTGATAGTAGCCAACCTCTATATATATGTACCTATATAACAACATAGTAAAACAAGTTCATAAAATATTAAAATTTGGTCTCCTTTCACAATTTAATATGGAGATCATGTTGAACGGTTCCGATCGACCGTTCAGACTTTGAAAACGGGAATAAGAATGTGGAGCATCATTAGATCACAAAACTAATAACAGTACATTTTAACCCCACTAAATTTATATATATAGTCCGGCTAATATCATAGCATTATAATTTCAACCTAAGTTGTAACGAATCAATTTTTGGATCAACCGTTCAACATGATCTCCATATTACAATTAAGTGAAAACAATCATTATGATCTCTTTATTCTAGCATAATTAATTATTATGTCTGTTTGGATGAACAATATTTTTGACAAATCTGCATGTACATTTTGTTATATTAAAGTTACTTAGAGAAATTATCATTAAGGTTTGACATTGAAATTGTTATGACATTATAATTATTGTTGGCGCCGTTTCCCGCCCCCATGATTGTAGGAAAAGGAGTTTTGAACCGTCAGATTCGAATTGTACAGATAAGATAAGTTTCTATTGGTGATATAAATTTAAAAGAATATCCTATAAACTGACATCAGTAATGAAAAAATCTGTCTCGTCGTAAATAAATAATTTGAATAACAAGGTCCTGTAATTTGTTTGAATAACAAGCTGACATCAGTGATGACATATCAAATTTGAATAAAAAGGTCCTTGTTTGCATACATAATAGAAATTTGAGCAACAAATATTCTATAATTTGTTTGCATAAAAAATAGTAAACACTAACAGGAAATAATTGATTTTCCAAATTTCAAACCTTTTAATTCATATTATTTTTTACAAATATAAATTTTAATTTTTAACGAAAAGTAAAATTTGATCTATATTTTCATATGAAGCTAGATTATGTAGATTGGCATGGTCAGACCGATTATTTTGATTTTGAAAACAAAGATATTAATCCAAAATACATACCAATGTGTACCATAGCCTCACTCAAGAATTAATATGGATAATATCTAATTATTTTATTTTTATATTTAAGTTTTAAATTTTGGATTATTAATAAAAAAATATGAAACTAATTAAATCCTTCTCTTTGACAGTTAGCCATGACTGAGCATCCCGCTTCATTGAGGCTACCGGTTCTGCCTTCTTTGTTTTCATTTTGTTATTTTTGGTGAACACCATCTCTATTAGAAGGTTTCGTATTTCAGTGAATGCGGTACACGTCAGAAATATAATTAAATTGTAGTAAAATTATAAATTCCACCCACCGCCAAAAGCTGCATCTATAGAAATTCTGTGTAGGATCTGATTCTTCACCGTTGCAGTGCTGTCTCTACCTTTATCATTTGAAGGTAACAAAGCTTCTCTATAATTTGCTTTTCAATTAGAATTATATTTACTGCAACTTAATTATATTTAGATTAGAAAAATCCCGTGCGACTCATTAAGTGTACAATTAACTTTATTGTGTTCTTGTGTATGTTGTTTTCTTTATCTAATATATATATATATTTGATTGCGTATATAGGTTAACGGTACTGATTACAAATCAGGTTTCTACAACAAATATTGTACCATGTCATTCTCTACACAGAATCCTGTTGGTACAGTAGAAGCCATATCTTGTACAAGACCAATAGAAAAAGTGACAGTATCACATATGTTTAAGATAATGGGGTATTCTCTAGATAAGGAAATTGGCAAAGGGAAATTTATTGAATCGACCATCTTAGTGTCAATGGGTATGATTGGACTATCAAGTACTACCCAAATGGTTGCAATCAGGCAGAAGTTGATGATATATCGATATATCTCAGATTTAAAAGCAAATCAGAAGGTGTAAAGGCAAAGTTGATTTTAATATTTTAGACAGAAGTGGATGTGCTTTACCCTTAAGCCAAATAACACAAATTATAAATTTCAGTACCGACTCGGGTTGGGGCTATAAATCATTTTGCAAAAGAGCAGAGTTGGAGAGAAATATCAAGGATGACTGTTTTGTAATTAAAAGTGTCATTACTGTTTTTAAAGTTTTTCCAGTGGAACCAACTGCAAAAGTTGTTATTCCTGTTGGTACAATAGAAACCATTTATTGTACACGACCAATGGAAAAAGTGACAGTATCGCATATGTTTAAGATTATGGGGTACTCTTTAGATATAGATATCAAAGGGAAGTCTATTAAATCAACCATCTTTAGTGTCGGTGGGTGTGATTGGAGTATCCAGCACTATCCAAATGGTTGCACCGAGGCACAAGATGATGATATATCGATATTTCTGTACCTCAATAGCAAATCAGAATGTGAAAAGGCACAAGTTAGTTTTACTATTCTAGACCAATATGGATGTGCTTTACCCTTAAGCAAAAAAACAGGGATTAATATTATCAAAAGTAAGGATGATAATTGGGGCTTTATATCATTCTGTAAAAGAGCAGCGTTGAAGTCAAATATCAAGGATGATTGTTTTGTAATTAATAGTGTTGTTACTGTTTTTAATGTACTTCCAGTGAAACCAACTGCACAAGTTGTTGTTCCTGTTGGTACAGTACAAACCGTATATAGTATGAGACCAATGGAAAAGGTGACAGTATCACATATGTTTAAGATTATGGGGTACCCCGTAGATAAGGAAATTGGCAAAGGGAATTTTATTGAATCGACCATCTTTAGTGTCAGTGGGTATGATTGGAGTATCTACTACTACCCAAATGGTTGCAATCAGGCAGAAGTTGACGACATATCGATATATCTTCACATCAAAAGCAAATCAGATTGTGTAAAGGCACAAGTCAATTTTACTATTCTAGACCAAAGTGGATGTGCTTTGTCCTTAAGCAAATCAACCCTAATTGGAAACTTCAATACCGATTTGGATTGCGGCAATAAATCATTCTGTAAAAGAGCAGAATTTGAGTCAAATATCAAGGATGATTGTTTTGTAATTAAAAGTGTCATTACTGTTTTTAAAGTTCTTCCGTGAAACCAATTGCACATGTTGTTGTTCATGTTGGTGCAATAGAAACCATATGTTGTACAAGACCAGTGGAAAAAGTGACAGTAGCACATATGTTTAAGATTATGGGGTACTCCTTAGATAAGGATATTGGAGAAGGCAATTGATCTATTGAATCGACCATCTTTAGTGTCGGTGGGTATGATTGGAATATCCGTTACTACCCAAATGGTAACAATCAGGCAAAAGATGACGACATATCAATATATCTTTGCTTCAAAACCAAATCAGAAGGTGCAGAGGCACAATTTAGTTTTACCATTACAGACCAAAGTGGATGTTCTTTACTCTCAAGAAAAACATCAGAGATTAGAAATTTCAGTACCGATTCAGATACAAATTGGGTCTTTAAATCATTCTGTAAAAGAGCAGAGTTGGAGTCAAATATCAAGGATGATTGTTTTATAATTAAAACTGTCATTACAATTTTTAAAGTTTCTCCAGCAGAACCAACTGCACAAGTTGTTTTAAGATCTCCTGGAATTCTTTAGGGGCAGAGGCAAAAGAGCAATTTTAATTTTTTTGTTGGAAGTCGTCTATTAAATCAAAAGAACTATCAGTGAAACAATATTTTACTTTTTTTTTTAATGTTCAATGTGTCTAACAATTTCAAGATTTAGTAGCTACTTGAATAATTGAATGCTTTTTTTTTTTTATGTCAAGCCACTGCACTCTTAATTAATTATAGGAAGTGCTTTGGTGATGCTGTATATATATGTTCATACATTATACAATTGCTTGTCCTCTATTTTTGTTATGTATATTTCGCATGAGTATATTTTTTTATTTAAAAGTTGGGAAATTCTCTGTTGTAACGTAACATTTCAAATACACGTTCGTATAGTAGGAATTCATTCTAAAAATAAGTCCGATACCTTTTCTGATATCGTTTACAAATCAGACTCTCATAATTATGATTTTTTTTTCTTCATATCTGCATTTTTTCATTTCATTATTAAGTACGTTGGGTGTTCTTTCCGCCAACGGCTACGACTGGAGAATTTTCAGATCTAATTTTAATCCTCCAATCACATAATGTCCTTTTTTTTTTATTAAATACATCTCTTTTATACATAGAAGTTTAAATTTAGTTAGAAACATATTGTCACACGTAATGCCACACGATATACATTGCCACACAATATACGTGTCACAGTTAAAATTGAATAGTCTCACTCTTCCTACGCAGAAATCGGTCCATCCTCCAATGCTCGCTCAAAGAAAAACCCTAATAATCTCTCTAGCATCGCATTGCCATGGGAAAAAAACGAAAACAAACGGATTCCGCAAACGAATGCTCCATCATTCGTTCGAAACAATATCCCAATCGGATGAACTTTCGCCCTACCCAAGGTTAGCTTCTTTATTTTGCATTCTCCTTTACTTTTTACCTTCTCTTTTGCTTTTAAACTTGAGTTATTTAAATTAAAAAATGATATTTATTGAAATCCTTTTGATCTTTAAATAATTATTAGAAATTGAAATAATAATAATAATATATATATATAGAGAGAGTGATGATACAATGTTTCGGAAATTAAAGAGGGTGTTTTACTTCATGCTTATATCTCTATTTTTAAAGTTCAAATAGTCGATCCGAACTTCTCATCAGGAACTTCATATTGAAATGTGCTTGGCGACCAAATTTTACATTTTTTGGAAATTTTTTATTATTTTTTTAGATTTTTGAATATAAGTTGTTTTCTAAATTTTTTATTATTTTTTATTTAATGAAAAGCTGTGATTTTCAAAAATTTTAAAAAAATAGTAAAAAGTTTCAAAAAAATGTAAAATTTGGTCTCCAATTAATCACATATCTAGGGGCGGATCCAGGATTTTCGTTAGGGGGGGCAAAAAAATATCGAACCGGGTTTAAATCTTTTAACTAATTGGATACTCGACAAAAAACAATGCTTTAACTTATACTTTTCAATGCTTTGACTTGTAATTTCTGATGCTCTGACTTATAATTCTAATTACTAATAAAAATTCAACATATTTATTTCAATTTTAACCATAAATTTAACTTGATTACAAACTAAACGTCTAGAGGGGGGCAAAAAAAAGTTTCAGGGGGGGCAAAGTCGATCGGAACCGATAAATTTTCACTGAAACTCAAAATCCAGGGGGGGGGGGGGGGGGGGGGGGGGGCAGCTGCCCCCCCCCCCCCCCCCCCCCCCCCCCTCCCCGGAATACACTGGATCGGCCCCTGCACATATCAATATGAAGATCATGTTGCGATGTTTGGATCGACTATTTGAACTTTGAAAAAAGAAATATGAGGAGGAAGTAAAACACCATATTTACTTTCCAAAGCATGATAGTGTATGTGTGTATATATAGTTGTAATTTTGTCTTAGAAAAGTATTCTTAAATATGATATACAGTTCAATAGGCTGAAAGCCTCAATTTGATAGCCCAAACACAATAAAAAAAACAAAATTTAAACCTTATTAGTGCTCATCCCACTTTCGCTTCACTAGATACAGTTTTGCACAAAAAAATTATAATTTTTATGAGCAAGGAAGCTCTCCTGCATTTTTAACAAGAGAAACCAAATTGCGTTTATGAGCTGGATAGCATTTGACAGTCAACACCATCTCTATTTCATTTAACTCAACCAATATAATTAAATTGGCGTGTAACTATAAACTCCAACAGGTGAACAATGTATAGATGCTCAGCAATTATCCACAAGGGTAAAAAGTGACTATAACTGCGCAAGAGTATGTTCACAAAAAGTGCTATTTCCAATAGTATATCGTTATTATTGACAAGAGTATCTGTGATGATACCGACAATAAAAAAACATTTTTACTCTCGTACAATGTGACAGATTCTTGTAATGAATTAATTCTATAATTCAATCTTTATCCAATTTTTTCACCATTTTTTATAAGCTTGTGTCATATAATTTTTGTTATATGGCAACAAAGCCTCTTTCAATTATAAAGTTCAAGCTTTGCACAAGTACGATGCTGGTTTGATTATAGGATGTTGCTAGTTTATATTTACATTATTGTTTGTTTTATGTTTAGTTTGTTTTAGATACTTGGTTAAAAATGGAGATTGTTATGTTATGACATAAATTATTGTTGTATTGACCTTCTTATTACCACATATATATAACTACTCTATTGCTAGTACAAAATCCAAGCTACATGCATGATTCTTAATTTAACTATATATCCCCAGTTGGTCCAGCAATAATTTTGTAATGTTTGTTAGTTTTTTTTAGAAATAAAGTGATTTATACCCTATATGTAAGAATATTAATTTTTTGAAGTACGAAATTCTTAGCTGTAACATAATGTATCTTTTCAATAACATGAAAAATGAAAAATTAGTTATGACAAAAAAAATACAAATGGTGTGATTTTTAAGTTAGTTCAAACCTCCCAAAAAAATGTGATTACGTATGTATTTTCATGTTTAAAATGTGATTACTCAGGTAGTTTCATGTTTCATATTGCATGACTTCACATAAATAAAAGATGCACAGCTCAAATGGAAACTTTTATTAGCCAAATATGTATAGTACGTACTACAATTGATCATGAAGACAAAACTCATTTTTCAAATTCTGCCTTGGTGTAGATACAACTATTTTCTTTAGTTGGTGACAATTAATCGATAGAATGTTGGAGGAAATCAAATAAATAAATGAAATATTTAATCCATAATTAGTAAGTATCTTCAAATTTATAGTGTTAGCTCTCAATAGGATGTAGTGGCAGTACAGCAACCCAGCACGCGCTCGAATCCTTATTTTATATTGTCTTTCCATTTCCATTTTATAATGATGTGGTAGAATGTATGATTTGTATGGAAATTACTGTTGGGTATTTAGCTTAATTTATTTTTTGGAAATAGAGATTGATATTGATATAGTATCCAAAATTATAATAAAAAGAGAAATTGTATGGTATACATATGATTAACAAACGGAATGAACTATTGATTATTATATTAGGAACTATAGAGTAATATTTTTTAAATAGTAATGACACTTAATTTACAAGAAGTTGCTATCATACATTATGCATGACTAAGTATCTATGTTTTTATCCTCCATCTAAATACAAACAGGAAGAGACAGTTTTAAGAAAAAGAGGCAGATCGGAAACTAAGATTGAGCAACGCCATGAATTGCAAATTGTGAATGACCGGATATAATTCAAGTTGTCGAAGAGCTTTTTCATGATGAGATGGACAAGATCTAGGACAAGATCCGTCTAGATTCCTTTGATTGTTTTCATGGAGACGTGAAAATGAAAGAAATGTCTGGATTTTGTCAATTAGGAATGACTTAACTACTGGATTTAAAATGATATATTAATTGACTATATTTAATTATCTTCTTGTGCAGACCACAGATTTAATTAGAATATCATTAATTATTTGATAATTATAAGTTACAAATCTTTTTTCCCCTATTATAAATTTTTAATTAAACTTTAAATTTCAGACAAAAAAAATTTAAATCGATAGATTTTTTCATATTATCAGAAAAAAAAAGAATATGCTATATTTTTTTTATCGAATGTTGTATTTAGGGGATTGATGATTTGGGATGATTTTCAAATGTCACTAAAGCTTATTAATTTTTGGCATTAAATTGCACGTCAACTTTTCACGTTGAATATTATATTGCTGAAGTTTTTATAAATCATAAGTCAAAGCCAAGGACAAAAAAGCTGGATAGAATCCCTCCAAAAACAAAGTTAAAATATAATAAATAAATAAATAAGTATTCTATACAAATTAATACCTAAAAAGGAGGAAACAAAAAACCCGACAAGTACTTTGTTTTATCCTTTATTACTATTTTTTATTTTAATGCTATTTATATTTTTTATTTTTAAGTTTACCCGAAAATTTTGTAAAAATAAGCTGATATCGCTTATGTCTATATAAATATAATGTGAAGACTTAACCTCCACATTTCTTATCAAAATAGAAAACTCAGATTACAGGTTAGCAAATAAAAATCATCATACAATTTTAATTTTAACATGGACCGCATTGTTATGCATGTACATCTTGGTTATCACATCAAATGGTTAAAATTTATATTTTTAATTCCAAAAATAACGTTTCTGTTCATTATTATTTTTAATAAAAATAAAAGAAGAAATCTGGTTTCCTTTTTTTTTTGTACGACTTCAAAGCTGTATTATTTTTTTGGAATCAATAATTCTATAGCTAGATATTGCTATAAGTAGGAGTTCAATTTTATCTCTACCTAAAATAATATATTTATATGCCAGTTTTATCCAATAATAAAAACATTCTAAATTCATTAGCATTCTTAAATAGAGGCACAAAAATAGGTGCTATTAGTGAGAATGTCACGTGTGTATTAATTACTACAAATGCTCCTAAGTTTGATATATATAATTAGTTTTCTTAATATTACTCTTAACTTTAGTTGTTTCAGATAATATTCCTCCATAAAATTCAAAACACTTGTATGTTAATTCAGCATTTTTTAATATTAATTGTTAAAATGATTGCTCAAAAACAGAATTCCCAAAATAGTAGTAGTAAAAACAACCTTTTATTATATATAAAAGGACTCATCTTGCTGATTAAGTGCAAAAATCAAACGCTCTCTTGTCCAAACCTTACCTTTCTATCTTCTCTAGTTGTTACATAATACTTCATCTAATGGCTATTTCAACCCTATACAATGATCTTTCATCTATCATCAAGTTCATTCCAAATTTTGTATTAAGAAATAAGCTC
The DNA here is from genome assembly GCA_025461045.1 of Carex parvula. Lineage (NCBI taxonomy): Eukaryota > Viridiplantae > Streptophyta > Magnoliopsida > Poales > Cyperaceae > Carex > Carex parvula. The sequence continues at coordinate 68,657 of JAJGRW010004599.1, read as the reverse complement.
GTAACCCTCACCACCTCCAGCAACTCTTCTTCCTACTTGTCTCAGCAAGGCGTCAATATTTTCATGAAAAGCTCTACTGGGAGTAGGATGTCAGTAACACTTGGAGCAAAAAATAAAAATAGACATCCATCCTATATATATTAATTAAAAGAATAAAAAAATATGTAAGTATTAATTTATACTACACTTATATTTATATAAGTATTAAGCATATATCATTTTACAATTATATTTATACTAATCAACATATATCTGTCGTTATAGATATTTGCGTATGTTAGCCAAATTGCAGTGTTTTGTCAATCACACAACAACAAGAAATAAGGACACATCTTAATTGATTTTACTTTTAATTGCTGTGATATATTCCAATAGATAAAACAAATATTGTTATGCAAATTTATCACTACATATTTGCACAAAATTTTATAATTTACTCGACTTATTTTCAATAATTTGACAATCTTAATACTATTAATCAATGTATTAATTAATTACCTATAATTATTGAAAAAATTGTTTGGCGACTGACGGTAAAATATTATACAAAGTTCTCTATATATAATATGTATGAACATAAAAAAAATTAATTACCCAAAATAATCTTTTCCAATATTGTTTCCTCCAACATCTTATCTATATAATAGCAGTATAGATCAACTTTTGTATAGTATTTATTTAGTTTTTATGTAATTGGTATATATATTTTGCAAATAAAAGACTTCAAGAAAAAAGGGTTAGCCAAATATTTATACCATGGTTCTAAATAGCTAGCTATAGCAGCGCTATAGCTACGCTATAGCTTTTTCGGACCATAAAAGCTAAGCTATGAAATAAAAGTGCGCTAATTCAGCTACGACCGCTATAGCTGTAATACCTGACCGCTATTACCGCTATGCGCTATGCGCTATTGCTACCGCTATGCTACATGAGTTTTTTTTTTGCGATTTACATGAGATTTTGTTCTTATTTATGATGCTACATGGTCTGCTATCATAAGTATTCTAAACCAAACTATGTGCTTATGTTCCTAGTGATTTAGTCTCTCATTCTACATCAGAAAATATTCAAATATTAATTCTTTCTTTTGCTTGCTCTTTGTCTAATATTCACTTGTAAAATTATTGCCGTTCGTTTCAATTGAAAGTTGATTTTGATTATTATAATATAGAAAATGTTCAAATAAGTATACTTACTTCATTTCACTTGTAAAATTAATTGCTCTTTGTCTATTTTAATATGTAATACTATCAAGTATGAATTATTAAATAATGTTACTTTGTAGATCTTTTTTTTTTCTTCTTATTTGCATGATTGAAAAAAGTATAGACTTAGATTAGTTATCATTTGATTGTTATTCCAATTCTCTAATATTGACCATGTTGATAATTAGTAGAAATATAGAATATAAATTTTGAAACGAAAAAAACGCTATGTATGATAGCTTCCGTTATAGCTACGCTATTCGCAATAGCTTTTTTTTTTGTCTCCCCGCTATGCCGCTATAATCGCTATTTAGAACCTTGATTTATACTATTGAAAAGCTATCAAGATGTAGCCAGTTTTTATACATCAGTTTTTATAGTACATTTTGTCATCACAAGTTTGCTTGGTTCGTAATTATCTCATGCCAAATAGATGACTCAAAACCTAACAAAAATGGCAATTTCATTTTTGAGGGTGCTTTAAAATGAGTGCGTATCCTCTGATATATCTCATATTTTGCGTGACCGACGTGTTTGGTGCCTATTCAGGCATAGCGTAGGGCAAGTATTATTTGAGCTTTGAGATTCGTGCATAATGTATTTGAACGGTTGAGAATTTCTAAAAAGTCACGCAAAATATATGAGGATGCAAATTCCTTTAAATGGGGCCGCTCTTTACAAAATTTCCACAATGCTCTTGCAAAGAACATGTACTTCTCTAATCCCTATCAAAACCGATACCAATAGGCTGCCCCAGAACACTATGGGTCCGGATACCTAAAGTAACTCATTATTTTAGTATAGATCCGGACTGTCTGATAAGAATCCTAAGCGTTGAGGCCTAATATCAAGCAATGCATGGCATCGTGCTAGTTGCAACATACGTGCTCAAGGTCAATCTGATTCGAAGTAAAATACACGATATCCTTTAATATTCGTGCCATAACAGATCAGACGGTCCGAATCCAACTCAAAATTCGAGTTACTTTAGGCTGTGTTCAACAACACCCAAGCAGAGAGAAACGAGAAGGAAGAGAAAAGGAGCAGCGTACGGTTTCCCTCGCTACAGTGAAATCTACATCTCAATTTGAAAGGTACAAATTTGAGAAGTTTGTATAGCGTTTTTCTCTCGCTACAGTAGCGCGTTCTTTCCTTTCTCTCTCAGATTATCTTCTTTTGGAGGGGGTAAATGACATAGACAATCCAGACACGCGCGAAGTTCCCCTTTATCCTCGTTCCTCCCTTTAATGAAAGGACTCTCCGGTCTCTCCTCCTTCTGAAGCAGTTTTAGTACATTCCAATTCCAACCACGACCACTATTTTTAGCTCGGACTTCTCGGCTCGACTTTGCCTGTAATATTTTTTAGCTCACGAGCCACTGTTTTTTTTTTTTTTAGCTCAGACTTCTCGGCTCGGCTCAATACAACCACTATCCATCCGTACCGTCGTAATTTACGTCTTAAAGACATTTCCAATTACATTGCGCCACGTCAACTCCTTCTCAGCATGGTTGATCGAAAGTTCTCCCAATCAAAAAGTCTACCCAATCTCACGTGCCCCGGAGAAAGATAAACTTGGAAAAATGAATGTAAGGCTCCACGTCAGCTTTGTTCCCGTTCGTTTATGCTGACGAGGCAGCACGGACGTCTGGGATTTAATGCATGCCATTTTCAGATTTAGTGACAAGTCTAACAATTGTCCAAAAATTACACATGATTTCGGGAATATTTAAATTGATGAAAAGATTTATTTTAAACTAAATTTTATATGCTATTAATTGGTTTTTTAAATTATTTGGGAATTTTTTTTAGATCATTATTAAGGCTTTTTTACCAATGGTCAATAAAACTAGTAAGCTTATATATGATTAAAGTGCTATACAAGTAATCTACGATTTGTTTATTTATTTATTTTTCTTTTTACAGTTTGTTATTTTTTTTCTTTTTGCCAAACCAAAAACCATCTACGGTTATGTTTTTACGGTTTGTTTATTTATTTATTTTCTTTTTCCCAAACCGAAAACCATCTACGATTTTGTTTATTTATTATTTATTTTGCTTTTTGTCTTACCGTGACAATCTTCGGTTCTTACAATCCTACAATCCTACTACCACCTTGTTCTTTTTTGTTTTTTTATTTAATATCCAATCCAATTAATTTTTTATCAACCTAGAGTTTGCTATCAATATTTTTTGTTTATTTATTAATTTTTGTATTCTGTTGCTAATTCTCGCAAACCGAATTTGATGTCCGGTTTCTAATTCTCTCAAACCGAGCTTGTCTGGTTTTTAATTTTCCAAACTTTCTGAATTTTGGTTACCGTACCCCACTCATTCCTTTCCTCTCACCCATTGCCACAAAAAATCTCATACATGGAGTAACCGAAAAAAAAAATTCCGGTTACCTATTGAATTGGTATTTGGTGGAATTGGGTACGTGTGGCTATTTGTGCAATGGTCTGACAAGGGGTAACTGAAAATAATTTTCGGTTGGGCATGGGGTAACCGATTTTGTTTTTGTTTTGATAGTTTTTGTAATTTGGAAAGTAATCAATTTGGTTTTCGATTTTCTTTCTTTTTTTAATTACTTTTTACAACAAAAAATTGAAATCGAGCCAAATGTGTCCAATTTCCTCCATTTACAACTATATTGGATAGAATATTTGTACGTTATATTTAGAAGGAATATTCATACTGAATATCTAGACGGAATATTTAGACGAAATATTCTGTCTATACAGAAAAATTATAAATATTTTGAACTTGGTTAACATTTCTTCATATTATAAATATTATAAATATTTTCCTAAATTGTACTTTAGCCGTCGATATTAGAACTGATATGATACAGATCTTTCTTTTCAGATGATTTGCAATATCTAGAAAAGATGAAGAAAGATGAACGGGTCAATTTTGCTTGCATTTTCAGTCCTTGTATTTGTGTATTTTTCTTCCAAAACAGAAATTAAAAAGATGTAACTAAATTCATTGTTCTTGTTCTTGTTCTTGCCACTCTTCACACCTATACCTCATTTTATACTTGTGTTGTATCTGACGTAGACCGTCACATATTCCCATTTCAGTCAGTGAAGTACTGTACTACTGATTATGTAAAGAAACTGTAATTAGTGGTCGAATTTAAACTGAAGTGCGATTGTATTTTTTACAATAAATGCTTGATGATATTATGCTCCAATTTAAGATGAATTGTGCTTTTAGTTTCCACTTCAGCAAAATTTTCTATTGTAGATAAAATAGTGGCAAATGTTGGCGTACTATAGCACATATTGGGAGTTGATTGGTAGTACACTAGTACTATAGCAAAAGAAGATGCTTCATCGTAAAATTACTGTGTTACCCTTTTGAATAAATGTTCCGTTAAATTTAACAGACAGTATTTACCGATAAAAAGATCAACTGACCGAATTTTACTTGAGTTTCTCTAGTAATGGCGATGTGGCCTGATGTTTGCGTGCGGTATACACCAGCTGAACTGGCAAAAACACTTTATCGATGGGCCAGAGAATTCATCTTGGTCATAAAATGAAGAATGTGGATTGATAGATTTGGATCACTGTTATTAAAACCGAACCCGAATACCAATCAGGTTTGGTTCAATAAAAAGACAGTGTGTGTAATTAAACCGGACAAAACCGGTTTTGTTGACCCTTTTTTCATAAAAAAACCACTACTAAAATCCGGTTTGTGACTGATATGCACCCGTTCACAAACAATAATGTATCTGAGTTTAGAGAAGTAGATATTGGTTACTATAGGCAATAGATTGAGTACAAAGGTGAGCTGGCGTCGGACCAATATATTAAAAGCAGGATGATCTAATTAACAAGATTATAGAGCACCATATTACTAAGAATCAGGAGATTATAATGAAGAAAAGTGACATGGATCAGATTCATGTGGTGTGCAAGGACCCACGTTGTGATTACAACCTTAGAGGAAAACCAGTGGGATATGGAGATGCATGGGTTATAATGAGGCAAGACAAGCCTCACACATGTAGGACTGAGTATACAAGGATCGACAATGATGTCTAACGACATCAATCATTACCAATGTCATTGAGAGAAGCATTAAGAAAGATCTCTGGATGAGCATCCAGATAGTGGCAGACTGTGTTTTATCTGTGTAAGACAATGTAACCCCAAAATACAACTGATTGTGAGCTTGCAATAGCCCGTAATTTGAGAGTTAGGAGACTTCATACAGCTTGCTGAGACCACTGTTGATGGCAATTTGCGACAAGAATCTCGGCTCGATGTACCAATTTCTGATCAGTCCGATATGAGATAAAGAATCAGGAGAAATTATGAGACATGTTGTTCAGTTCAGGGCCGTAGACTGGGCTTTTTGGTCCATGCATTGCAGTGTTTCAGTACTTTGACCAATGATCAGCATAGATGCATGCTTCTTGTATAGGCGGTATGAGGAGAGATTTTTGATAGCTTGTGGTTATGATGCCGAGAAGCAATTGTTGCCTATTGCATTTGCAATTGTTCACAAGAAAGATATTGAGAATTGGAGTTTTTTTTTACGGTAGTTGAGAAATGAAGTGCTTGGATATGATAAATTTGTCTGTATTATATCGGACCAGCATAAGGGGATCAAAGTTGCACTGACAGCAGAATACGAATGGTCTCCTGAGCTTTTTATGCACATGTTTTGTATGCAGTATGTTGCTGACAATCTGGTCCAGAACTATGAAAATGACAAGAAGGTTGAAAAAGATGTTCAGAGAAGGAGCGAAGAAAAAGCCAAGAAGGTTGAAAAAGATGTTCGAAGAGTTTGCTTAGGTATGTCTAATTTATAACATTTCGTTTAATTATTTTATAAGACTATTCTGAAATGAAGTAACATCTCTTTGTTTTGCGTAGCTAAATCCAAGGTGTAATGTATTTTTAAGAAAGGTGGGCAAAGTACGTCCTAGTGATGCGATGGAGCTGTCTAATTATGAGAAGATTTTCTAAACTTGTGATGGAGGATATTGGTTTGGTATCATGACAACAAATAAATGCCCGTGGCTGCCATAGTGGAGGATACGTTCTACAAGTGCAACAAATGGTTTGTTCAGCGGCGACAGCGAGCAATGGAATTAAAAGACAAGAACTAGGTTCTTTCTGACCGAGTTTTGCAAAAGATCATAAACCATTGGGAGAAAGCTGTAAGAATGCATTTGGTGCGTTATACGCACGGCCAAGGTCAGTACCAAGTTTCATCTCCAAATGAGTACGTTCCTTGCACCCGCAGCGACATAGGCAATATGGAACTTACTCACAGGGAGCCCGTGTACATTGTGACACGCGGTCCCAATAACCAAATATAATGTACTTACAGAGAGATCCAATTAACTTCTATTATGTGCGCTCATGTCTTAGCTATTTGTCATGACCGAAACTGGTGCAAGAACCAATTTGTTGCAGACTGGTATACTGTGAACTATCTTAAAAGTACTTGGAGTGGGGTGTTTGTTTCCATTGGTAATATGCCAGAGTGGCCTGCTAATACTGAAGCAAGAATCCTTCCGAGCAAGGGTTGGATTAGGGTTGGGAGGCCAAAACACATCCGTCATGTAATGATAATGGATGAAATGGAAGGTAGACGAATGGGGCATCAGCCTCGCTGTTCCACTTCCGATAGGCAACGAAGAGGTATGTAACATTTATCAAAAATTATATTTCTTTCCAATCTAAGTAACAAATGCAAATGCAGAGGTAAGAAACACAGCAAATGCGGCAGAAAATGAGTGAGTTATGGCAGAGGCAAATGGGTCCAGAGGGTCACGGCGTAGCATAACTACAAGCCGTTTAGATGCATCTGCTATGTTTGCAAAAGTAATGGGAGAGACAGTTGCCATAGGAGAAGAGGTGGTGATATCACACAACCTCATCCACGTGGTCGACAAATATCTTATCATCACCGCAAGCACATCTTCCGATCACATACCTGGGCCTACCGCTATCGATCAACAAACCGAGAAAATCCACTACCAACCAATGCTGGAGGCAATACAAAATAAGCTGGCAAGCTGGACATCAAATTACTATCGTATGGGGGTCGTCTGACCCTGGTCAAAGCGATTTTGTCAGCAATGCCTATACACTACATGCAGGCTCTCAGACTTCCGGTGGGAGTCATCAAGCACGTAGATAGAATGAGAAAGAACTTTTTGTTGAAAGGTAATGGCACGCGTAAGGGTATCAATTGCCTGGTAAGCTGGAAAAGAGTATGTTCCTTACAAATAAATGGCGGGTTGGGGATTAGTGACCTCAGGTGTCAGAATGACGCTCTTCTTTCAAAATGGCTTTGGTTCACAGAGGCGAATATGATGGAATTTGGTCTGCTACAATCCAGAGACTATGGGTGTTTCAACAGTCAATGGGATAAATGATTTGGTGGAACAATCTTTCTTCATCAAAGATATCTCACAACTCATTCCATTCTTTCGGGCCTCAACAAAATTTAGTGATGGGATCAAATGGAAATGGGAGCCTTTGGGCACTTTCTCATGTGTCTCGGCTTATAAGTTGATGCATCACACTAGAGTTACGGTGGGAAACAAGGCCATATGGAAATTAAAGGCCCCGACAAAGGTTAGAGTTTTCATCTGGCTAATATTGTCCAATAAGATCCTCACACAACGGGTCTTGATAAGAAGGGGTTGTGAGGTACAAATTGGCTGCCACTTATGCAGAGCGAGGGGCATCGAGACCAAAAATCACATTATGTGGGATTGCACGTACTCAAAAAACTTCTGGTCAGGAATTATGATACAATTCAATTTTTCCTGGACAGGGGGAAGTGGCATCTAGGATTGTTGGTGTCGAGGGAGGCACAACATGACATCCACTCTCAGGGTACTATGGGGCACGGTGTGGGCGGCAGGCGCATGGACCCTATGGAGAGAGAGGAACAGGAGATTATTCTCTAATAAAAGGCGTTTGGTGAATCAGTTAATTAATGATACAACGATCGAGATTTTACTATGGTCTTCTCACGCTTAACAGAAGACACGACATGCTGTATGTGAGTCAATTATGTATCCTCCTCGCGGACATCTTTTCGAATTAAAGGTGGCAGAGGATGCGGGAATCCGGATGTACAGTTTAAGCTAGTTTTTAATTTTTATTTAAAGAACTTCTGTAAATATAAGTTTTTTATCAATATATTTGTTACGCGTTAATCGCCGCAGACCATAAAAAAAAAAATTTGCATTATGAGACAGCTTGGTGTCTGGCTTGGCAAAAGGTTTGGCAGCCCTTCTGATCAGTTGGTTCTTATTTATTTTCGGTTTTAGTATATTTTAATTTATATGTATTAGCTTGTTTATATTGCTATATTTATGGGTTTGGATTTCTGTATTAGCTTGTTTTCATTGTTAACTTCTGGTACCGGGTGGTGTTACCAAATTTTGAATCTTTAGTTTCTAATGGAACTGATGGTAATCCACTATCTCAAAAGAAATTAAAAAAATGTAATTTTAATATTTGACATAAACTAGAAGGAAGTCAACTCATTCAAAAGCCTCCGGTATCTTTCTTGTGGAGGAATTGCAGCATATCGTTATATCATCCGCTAAAAGTTGCTGACAATAATAAAACAAATACAATAGTGAGTTAAGGCATACATATATATGTATATTGTTGGAAACTTGGATGTAGGCTTCAGCTTTTACAGGTACGAAAACAGGGTTTTACTCTCTCTATTGCAATACTACAGAGAAACAGAATTTCTGAAAATTCTGCTAAACAAAAACTGATTTCTGAAAATTGTTCAATTGTTTTTTTGTTCATACTACAAAACTACAGAAGTTCATACCTATTTAAAGTACTACTTTATACATAATAATAACAACCCTCTACTTTCTAAAAATACAGTTTAATCTAAATATAGCATCTCCTATTCCGAAACTGCCCCTGCTATGCGTTATGCTGAAAATACTATTACAAATACTTAATATAGACTCTATACTAATTATGGAATCCACTAAATCAACTATTCAATCAATATTCAACAAATATGCATGTACCTTTGGTATCTTTCTTGTGGAGGAACTGCAGCATATCTGCTCAAAATTGCTAACAATAATAAACCAAATACAATAGTGAGTTAAGGTGTGTGTATATAATAATAATAATAATAATAATAATAATAATAATAATAATAATAATTAAGGATTAATGAGCCCTCATATAAATTTTATAAATCATACCACTGGTCTGCCAGAAAGATCTGATGAGATTTCTCTCATTTGAGGGCGAGAAAGAAAGTAACATTACTGGAACATCACACATTATAGAGAGCACCTTGGCCTTTTTCAGAATACCCTTCTTTGTTTTAGCATAGGTACCTTTTTTCTCGTACAAAGTTTTCTTAGTCTCGATTTGAATTTTATTTTTCCCATCCTAAATTTGAAGAAAAGAAAGTTAGAACATGAGTCAATTTTCTTTTTGCTGGCGAGCTTATCAATATTCCAGTAACAAATGGGACTGCAGCAACCAAAAACAAAAGGCAGGAATTGGGTTAATTTCCCACAGCAACAATAAATTTCCTCAGACAAAATCTCATGTATATCTTATTTCAGATTTGGGGCCTTACTTTATTCAAAAGGTCCTTTAGGAGAATTTCGTACATTCAAGTTGAAGGTCAAACAAATCAGAAATCACCGTGCTATATATATATATATATTGGGATTAGGGCAATATAAGACCTAATTTCAAAATTTTGTTCAGAATTAAAAATTGGGACTTTAAACTAATTTCAAAAAGTAGGGATAAAACTTAATCATGTGTTATCATAAATTATCTATCATAAAAAAATCAATTAACATTTTTTTTTTTTTATACTATCGAAGACACCAACCTTCAATAGTTAGTCGCACTTGTCTTGATGTTCCATGCAGAGTTTTAGAGTTCAGTAATCCTGAGTGATGGTAGCTCTCACATTACCCACAGTTGGTCAACATTATATTTGTAGGCTTGTCACCACCTAAATATTTAAAAGACATGGTCGCTAAAATTAGCTAATTACATGAGACATCAGAAATTCAAATTGATTGCTTGCATGAGATGCAGAGTGGGGGAATTTTCTATTTCCTTGTTCATCAACTTTCTTTCATTCTCCTATACCTGGATAAGTCCCAAACTATCAGTACATAAATGCCCGGGTGTCGTGACTACTTAACCATTAGGCCACATGTTACCTCAATTTATTGATTTCACTGCTATCGATCAATTTAATTAGCAAATATTGCCTGAACAAGGTCTAGACTAACAAATAACCAGACAGCTCAATATAAACAACTTATTATGAATAAATTAAATGAGTTTGAAAGCTAGATATCAGCTATCTAATTTTTTTTTTCTCATACCGTCTCTTCTAGGATAATAAAAGTTGAGTATATGTGCTAAAAATCAAACATGCAATTAGAAGAACTGAGAAATGTTGGCTTCTAACTACAAATAAGCTACAATGCTGGTCTAATTACCAAAATCCTTACCATCGAAGTACCAGCTGCAAACTCCGTCCATGAGAGAGGTGGTCTTAGATCAGTTCCTCCCTTTAACAATCCCATACAAAGTACAGAGGCCATACAAAGAGGATCTTCAACCCAAATCAAACCAACGAAGAACAGAGGCTTGTCTGCCACCAGATAATCACCATATAGATCAGAATACCATTTCTTCAAATCTTGATGAGGAGTGGGGAAGAGGTGAGGGGGAAGGCATAATTACACGTCCAAGAGATCAGGCCAAGTAGAATTGACCTATTTGCAAAACAGCCCAAACATGAGACAATATTTGTAAAATTTCTGGGAACCCGGTTCTTTTTTTTGAGTAAAGGTTGGAGGTCAAGCCACCCAACTATTTAATACTCTTGTTATTACAACAAATGATTTCTCCTATCTGGATTTCCGAACTCATGACCTCCCACATAGAGACCATGTGCCTTTGCCACTAGACCAAAGGCTAGTTGTTCTTTGGGAACCCGGTTCTTGTCCACATGTCCAAGTACCAAGTCTATCAGTAGATAGCAAGGACTGCACTGAGGTCACCCTTTATTTTGTTGTTTTGGCTCATAACTAAGAACAGCTAATTACATTTGAAAAGAAAATGGAACTATATTAGAATGTATGCATGGGATGGGATGCAAGATAAAGGATATGTGTACAAAAGCCGTAACTTTTATTTTTTTCATGCAGAAAGAAATTCGTGATAAATTGCATTACTAATGAAACTAAAAATATATGCTTTGATGCTTTTTGTAACAACAGGCCACACATCTGAGCCATATTTGGAAACAATTCAAGATATCTTTTTTCACTAATGAAAAAGAACCCTAAAATGGTACAGAGTGAGAGATTCACGTACCTTGTGTACACAGATTGCGAGTTTCAATTTACTTTCTTCTAATGGATAGTTTCCTTTGTGTTTTTTAATTCTTCCCAGCACATGCAAACAAGGGACAAAGTTGACCGCCTTTGATCAGGTCTTCGAATCTCCTTACAGAAGGCTATGAAAAACAACTGTGAATTAAAGAGAAGCCAAATTATTACTTTAATGCAGATCAAAGTATACATTCTCCGTAAGATTCAAAAGCACATAAGAAAGCAAAATAGTAAAAGTTAGAAAAATTTGCCTTTTATTGATACACACCTTAGAAAGAGAAAAGAGACTAGGGAGGTTGTACTTGTGGTGTTCCTATCTGCCCAATTAAGTGGACGAATGGAATATGAGATATCTTATGCCAATCATGCCCTTGATTGGGTTCGCATCGGCGTATTAGATCTGGGCATCCCTCGATGTATAGTTCTACGAGGTTCGGTGGTAAACCGTTTTCCGGTAATGAACTCAGCATATAACAAAAAGAAATGTCTAGCTTCTTCAAGGAAGTGAGCAAATGTAATTGAGAAGGAAGGCATGTCAGCTCCTCACAATCACGGAACTCAAGCTTTTCCAGGGATGTTAATTGGTTGAACCAACCTTCATGATCTTCCATTCGACAATCAAATGTAAAGAAATTTTCTATCAAAAGCGTACGCAGTGAAGGCAGCCTTCCTAGTCCTGGGAGGCTGTCTCCTGGGAGGCTGTCAGGAAGAACATCATTGCCGCACAGGTGCAAGTAAGTTAGAGATTGCAAACATTGTGTTTCATGAGAAATCTCAACCAAGGGATTTTCTTCAAAGGTCTGTCGAATTTCCCGAGAATATTTTATTACTAACTCTCTCAATTTAACAAGGTTGTTTAACCCTCCAACAAAGTAAACTAGGTCAGTATATATAAGGTGCAAAACCTCAAGGGAAGGCATCTGTACAGTTTGAAAATTACGAAGGCCATGACACCCTAACAATGTAAGCTCAACCACTGAGGTTAAAGAGCACGGAGGCAGTGTCATCAGTGCCCCGCAATATTTCAAGTGGAGCTTTTTGAGGAGTGGAAATATCGTCTTTCCATCCTCTCCATCCTTCCAGTTTATCCAACGTGACATTCGAGAGAATGTCAACTCCTTCAAAGATGGAAATATCACATCAAAGCTGCCATAAAATTCACCACCAACCTTATCAATTGATGATAAGGCATGAAAACTGAGAAGTTCGAGGGAAGGGAGCTCTCCAAAAGCAGGGAGGCTTCTTAACCGAAAGTGGGATACGTGAATAACCTTTAGATTGCAAAAAACAGGATGAGATGAGCACATCCAAACTGGAAGAGATTCCCCACTACAGCCCTTGACTTTTAAAACTTCTAACCTCGGGGCTGGCTTTAGGGCATCAAGAATCTCCATTTTCACGTCGGTTGTTGGTCCCATGTCGTCATCAATGAAATCAAATCTCAACTCTAAACTTTTGAGGTACTTTTTCTTGTCTAATTTAGATTTAGCTGCTTCTTCTTTACTAGATATATTCTGGAGCTTACTTAGAAGAAGGTGCCCGCTGATTTCATTCATGTCCTTCAACTCACTGATCCTATGCCCCTCATTGTTTTCTATACGAAATTCCTCAAGCTCTTGGAGCTTGGTTAGTTTCCCTATACTGGATATTAAAGAAATAGTATTAGAGCTCGCATATAAATGACGCAGGTTTATAAGTTGATTCATTCGTTTTGGTAACTTTTCGAAGTTACAGCCTCGCACATCTAGCACCTGAAGATGGCATAAGGCACAAAATTCATCAGGAATCAACTTAATACCAGTGAAGGAGAGATCCACAAATCGGAGATGAAACAGTGGACAAATGGCTTTAATGGGATCATTTGTTTCAAGCACAATATAAGATGAATCCAACACACGTAGACCCTTGTAATTGGCAAAGATATTGATAATGAATTTATCATTGCTGTTTGTCCAATTACCAAACAATATCACAGTTCGTAGTCTTGTACTATTCTTGCATTTCCACTCTACCTCTGAATTATCACAATTTATACCCAAGTGACGGGCTGAAGATGGGAGATGCTTATTATGGCTTTTAACGAAACAAAATTCATTAGAGGAAACTGCAATAGCTAAGTCCCGCATTAGATCATGCATGACGTACTTGCCATCACTTAATGTTGGCTGAAAGAAGATTCTGTCGATGAGTTTATCAAACCTCTTCCTTCCGATATCTTCTAATCTAGTTTCTCCTTTGTCCAGCCTACCTGTCTCTCCGTTGCTGGGTTGAATAAAGCCCTGTGCAATCCACATCTGAACCAATCTTTCCCTTTCAAATACATATTTTTTTGGAAATATGGAACAAAATACAAAGCATTGTTTTAGCTCAGATTCCAAATAATTATAGCCAACACCAATAGAAGGAAGGATTTTCTCGCGGGCACCTTCAATGTTCCACCAATCACTTTCACAAATATCTTCCCAGAATTCTTTTTCTAATCTGGTACTCAACAATGTCCCAATAACCTCGCCTGCTAGAGGCAACCCGTGTAACTTTTCAGCTATCTGTTTACCAATCTTTTTCAATTCCTCTTGTTCCAACATAGGCAATTTTGGTTGATCACCAAACATAAAACCACCAAATGCATAATATTGAAAAAGTTCCCAAAACGAATCTTGTTTCAAAACATCCAGTTTTACTTCAGGCAGAGTTCCTATTGCTTTTGCAATCCTTGTGCTCTGGGTGGTTACAACGACAACACTTCCTACCTCCCCATAATAAAGCACTGACCGCAGACTACTCCATATGTGCTCTGTCCTGTCGGTCAAATCATCTAAGATAAGTAAGAATCTCTGATTGTTGATCTTTTTGATAAGCCTCTTTTCAACAATATTCAAATTTTCTGAGTATATTGTTGTAGATCCATTCTCAATACCACACTCTTTAAAAGAACATAACATCTCTTGCATAATTTTCTTAGAATCATGAATTTCTGAGACATACACCCATGCCTCTAAAGCAAAATGCTCTTTCACTCTCTCATTGTTGTAGATCATTTTAGCAACAGTAGTTTTCCCAACACCACCTAGACCAACAATGGGCAAAACTGCTAGTTTAAGATTGCTGATGGAATGAGGTTCTGCTATAGTGGTAATCGTTGTTACTATATTATTCCTTTGTATCGTTGTTACTATATTATTCCTTTGTATGGGTGTATCACCCTTTTTAATTGTGCCCCTAAACAATGATTTCCCATATTCAATCAAGCCTAACAAACCTTCTTTACTTTGTTCTGGTGCATCACCTTTTTTAATTTTTCCACTAGACATTGATTTCCCAGATTCACTCAAGCCTAATGCTTCTTCTTTACTTAGTTCTGGCGCATCCCCTTCTTTAATTGTGCCACTAGATATTGATTTCCCAGATTCACTCAAGCCTAATGCTTCTTCTTTAGTTAGTTCTGGTGCATCACCCTTTTTAATTGTGCCACTAGAGATTATTCCAGTAGACATTGATATTCCAGATTCACTCAAGCCCAAGCCTAACAAACCTTTTTTACTTTGTTCTGGTGCATCACCCTTTTTAATTGTGCCACTAGACGTTGATTTCCCAGATTCACCCAAGCCTAATGCTTCTTCTCTGCTTAGTTCTGGCGCATCACCTTTTTCAATTGTTCCACTAGACATTGATTTCCCAGTTTCACTCAAGCCTAACGAAATTTTTTTACCTTGTTTTGTGGCATCACCCTTTATAACTATGCCACTAAACATTGATTTCCCATATTCAATCAAGCCTAACAAACCTTTTTTACTTTGTTTTGGTGCAACTGTCTGAATTAACGTTAGTCTCCCAGGTGTACCCCAACTTAACCAATTCTTGAATATCTTATCAGAAGGGCTACTGCTCCCTTCTCCTTCTCCCTGTTGTAAATTAGGATGATCTAATGATTTGTGGTTAAAATCTCCATATAGAACGTTTAATATCATGTCCAAGATTAACTTGATTTCTTCATCCCGACCAAATATGGTAACACCAGGGGCTAAATAGGAGCTTGTTTCACTACCAAGATTGCCCAAATGTTATTTTCCTTTATCACTATGAGCTTGTACTTTAATGAAATCCCCCACCCCCATGCACAGCTTATCAAGCTTCTTAACAACAGATTTCAACTCCTTCAAATCTTTATCGGGAGAAAACAGATTTTTAACCATCTTACCAGATGAGGAGGCAATTTCACTAACCTTACCCTTTCCCTTGATACTCTCACGAATCCTCTTGGCTTCAAAGTCATCCAGAACATCTTCTGCCTCATACGCAGCATCTTTCAGCTTCTCCAGCCATGTGGCGAGACCTTTGTTAGTAATTTGCCGCTCCTCGGCAGCTTCGATCACGCTTTGGATATAGGGAAGTTGAATATCCAAGTTAGTGAGCATCTCCCTGGTCTCAGTGTGCAGTTTATAGTTGTCACCGAGGTAGTAGCGCCCTTGATCGACAACCTTGCCAATGACGGTAGATGCAAACCGCGCTCCCATTAGCAACTCCACTCCAGTCATTTTAAGAGAAACAACAAAGAAAGAGAGAGGGAAAGATCTGAGTGATAACTTGGGGTTCAACGAGGTGTTTGGGGTAAGAATGGGGGACACGGGAGATCAGATCTAGAGAAGAAAAAATCTAGAGACAGAAGTTGACCAGCAAGAGCTCGCCTGTCTTTACAAAGTGGGTAGACTGCCCATTTTCTCATTAATAGAATTTTTTTTAAAAAAAACATCGATTCTTTAATATCTTATTTCCTAGGAAGGACGTGGTTTAGGGGCTTAGGATATATTCAGGACGGACAGTATAGTTTATAACGTCCCGAAAACCTTAAAAAAATATAAAAAAACTGGAAACGTAATTAAAAAAAATCGAGAAAATCCCGGACGCTATAGTTTAGCACGTCCGTGGATGTAAAACAGTTTTTGAGTTTTGAGGGACACTATAGTATTGGAACCAATAATGGTTACTTATCTAGGCTATAAACAATTAATTAATCCTATCTCCTCCCTAGGTTATAAACAATTAATGCGCTATAAAAAGCTCCATGTGTGTTTTAACTGGAAGAAGAGGCACCTAGCCTACTAGAGTTAAAATGCCACTTGGTCTTGGTCCAGTGTTGTAAGCCTGTAAAGCTATAAATTGTTTACATATATACCTAGAACGTCCGGGATTTTCTCTTCTTTTTTTGTATGTTTCCAGTTTTTTTCTTAAGTTTTCTGGACGTTATAAACTAGCTAGAGCGTCTTGAACGGACACTGTAGCTATGAAATGAGATATATATTAAGGAATCGATGTTGTTTTTTTTTTTTAAATAATTCTAAAAATATCTTAAAATTATCTATTAGTAAGTTGACTACCAAACTTATTAATAAATGAAAAAATATATTAAATTTTATATTCAAAATTTGTTAAATCAACTAACATTGAATCATTCCAACATGATTCAGAAAAATTATACTTTCAAATGTATTGTATTAAAATACAATGTGTTTATACATAAAAAAATAAGAGTGAGTCTATGGTACTATGCATATCACAAGTTGGTTCGTAATACGAATCAATATTTTTGTTTTCAAAATCCTAACTGTTGATCCGAACCGTTCAACATGATTCCATATGAATATGTACTTGCAGACCAAATTTTATATTTTTTAGAATTTTTTTACTATTTTTAAAGATATGTAGAAGATCACTTGATCTGAAAATTCTGGACCATCCAAAAACAGTGATTTTCTACCTATCTTTAAAAATAATAAAAAAATTCTAAAAAATATAAAATCAGGTCTGCAAGTACATATTCATATAAAAATTATGTTCAATAGTTCGGATTGACTATTAGAATTTTGGAAACCAAAATATTAATCCGTATCACGGACCAAATCGTGCTATGCATAGTACCATAGACTCACTCAAAAAATAATCTAATGACATGCCATTTTTTATATAAATACATAAAAATAATAAAAATTAAATATCAAAATTAAAACTGTACTAAAAGTAGAAAAATGATATTGTTTTTCTTACTAATAATCCATTATTATTAATAGTGAGTATTTATATACAACTTGTAGTATCTAGCTAGCATTTCATAGATTATTTGAAATTGCAAGATATATGTTGAATATTTGATAAGTCAATAATTTTGTAATAATAATAAGTGCAAGAATATTATCAGAGAAAAATTGATTATTAATTTGTTGTAATAGTAAGATAATATAATATGAGAAAAATCTTTACGGCTATTTAATAACATGTTATTAAATTATTAATGTGCATCGCTTTGTCCTGTAGTAATTGTTTTTGCGTAATTAATAATTTAATAAAATGTTACTCCAAGCCGCGCTTTGTTTGTGAGTTGTTAGAAGTTTGTTTGAGCTGCAATAAATCACGACGGTTTTGTTAATTTTAAACATTTTATAAATAAAAATTTATGGTTGTTATAAAATAAATATAAACAAACATAAACAAGATGAAGGGAATGTAAAGAATGTATATCTCTTTATTCATACATTTCTCATGTGTACAATACAAGATTACAATGCCTCTATTTATAGGCCACAAATTGTAAATGAAAAGTCATTACAATAATAAATAAGAGATTAAATTCCAAATACTAGTGGGATATCAATTCCAATGGTAGTGGGGTAGTGGGGAAGTAAATGAGGATTAATATTGAGAGTTACAACATGAATGGACCATCCATTATATTCATAACACTCCCCCTTGGATGTCCATTCATAAGAATATGCCTTATTAAAACCTTACTAGGAAAAACCCTATGGGATAAAAACCTAGTGAAGGAAAAAGAGCACATTATTCTTTTAATACGCAACTACAACCTCACCAGGAAAACCCTGTGGGAAAAACCATGGTAAAGAAAAATGTAATGCATATTAACTCCCCCTCATGACAACATTAATCAAGATCTTTAAGTCGACCAACTCCAATATTACGGATCACATTTTCAAATATTAAAGTATGGAGTGTCTTAGTGAATAAATCTGCCAGATTCTCACTTGAACGGGTTTGCTGAACATTAATAACATTATTCTTTTGGAGATCATGTGTGAAAAAGAACTTTGGTGAAATATGTTTTGTTCTATCTCCTTTAATGTATCATTCCTTTAATTGAGTAATATATGCAATATTATCTTCATATATGATCGTCACGATCATTTCTCTAGAAGACAAACCACATGTTTGACGAATGTGTTGAATCATAGATATTAACCAAACACATTCTCAGCTTGCTTCGTGTATTGCTAAAATTTCTCAGAGTTAGCGAAGTATATGTTTAATTTCATTCTAATGTTTTTGCGTGGGGAGAAGAACTATATCTTGCTAATAAATTTACAGCAAATGATATATCAGATATTGTATGTCCAGCAATATACATAAATGCTCAATGGATATTTATTCACATTTAATGATCTTACAACCATCAGAGTGCTTGGATGTGGTTTTATCCATATAAAATTGTTTCAACACTCTTGCAATATAATTTTCTTGATGCATAAAAATTTTGCAATCCAAGGCAAAATTTTGTCCTCCCAAAATTTTTCATCTCAAATTCTTTGAATAATTTATTGCTTTTGGAAGCTCTTCAGGAGTTCCAATGATACTTAGATCGTCAACATAAACTGCAATTATAACAAAATTATTTCCATATTTTTTCATGGACAGATCATATCATTATTATATCCATGTTTCAATAAATATTCACTTAGACGATTATACCTTATGCGTCCAAATTTCTTTAATCCATATAAAGATTTATTCAATTTAATTGAATAATGTTCTCGAGAACCTAAATTATATGCTTTCGGCATCTTAAATCCTTCAGGGATTTTCATATATATATCATTATCAAGTGAGCCATATAAATAGGCTGTAACAACATCCATTAGACACAAATTAAGTCTTTCATGTATTGCCAGATTAACTAATTATCAAAAATTATTGCATCCACCACAGGTGAGTATATCTCAAAATTTCACATTTTTCATTTTGTTTTCACGTAAATATCAATTTCTATCATTCAGAATTTGTGCTTTCGGCTAGTGGGACTGCAGGCCCAGCACTAATAATTTTTTTTCTAAGAGAATTTAATTCTGTCTCAATTGTGTCTTTCTATTTTGGCCAATCATTCCTTGTCGACATTCTTTTATAGACTTTGGGTCATGATCCTCATTATTCATTATATTTAGCGCTATATTATATGCAAAAGCATCATTGATATCAATTTCATCCCGGTTCCATCTTATTCTATTCATGATATAATTTATCGAGATCTCTTTATTTTCATGAATTTCAGATACCTGAGTTTCTGCTGGAACTCCAATATTACTTATAATTTGATTCTCTTCTAGAGTTTTATCTGAAATTATCATATCCTCGACTTGACCATTTTCATTTTTTGCTTCTTTTCTTTTTCGAGGATTTTTATCTTTGGAACCGATTGGTCTTCCACGCTTCATGCGTGTTATAATTTCATTAGTCTGTCCAACAGGGACATCGACCTTATTTGGAGCATTAGCAGCTGGTACATGTGATTTGGTCACTTTCTTTGTAAATGCGTCTGGCGATTGATTAACTAATCTAAATGAATTACCTTTTAAACATCTAGTTCACATTATTTATGAGGATCTAAATTAGACAATGATAATTCATTCCAACTAATATATTTTCCCAGCTGATTGTTTTTCTCCCCCTAAGGTTGGGAATATTAATTCATCAAAATGATAATCGGCAAAACTAGCCGTGAATAAATCTACCATCAATGGTCTAGATACTTTATTACAAATGGAGATTCAAATTCAATATAAATTCTCAACTTTCTTTGATGTCCCATTTTAGTGCGTTGTGGTGGAGCAATTATAACATATATTGCACATTCAGAAAATCTTATATGGGAAATATTAGGTATGTGACCAAAAACCAATTATAACGGGGAAGTTTTATAATAGCTTGTTGGCATGATGCGAATTAGTGTTGTTGCATGCAAAATAACAAGTTCTCATTTTGTGCATGAACATAAGCTATAGGATGTACAATATCAATTCTAATAGACATGCATTGTCTGATAAATAAATTCATCAACATTGTCTAGACGTATTTTCTTAATTGAATAATCATAAAATTATGCTCTTAATCAAATCAATTGAGCAAATAATCTTGCAAACGTCAGGTTGCGAGTTGATAATATGACCATACTATTGATGCATCAATTATAACCATAAAATATCTAAATGGTTCACATAGTTGATATATTGGTCTACAAATATCATGTATACGTTCTAGAAATGAATCAACAAATAAAAATTTATAAGATTAAAGAATCTTCTGATTCTTTAATGAATGTCCACATTAATTATCTATTATTTTTCGCATCATTATTGATCCGGAATGGTCCAACCGGTCATGCCAAACTATAAACATATTTTTTATTTGTAAACTTCAGGTTTACAATCACATGTGCTTCAATTGTACTAATATATGTGTAGTACAATTTGGAGGAAAACATAAGCAAATTTTCTAATATGCATTTTTTCTTTTTTATGTGAGATTAAGCAAATTTTCTAATATAAATATTCAACAATTTCTTCATTGGTTGTCTCAACTTGATATCTATTTCAGCAAATATCTTTAAAACTTAACAAATTTCTTTAAGACTTAGAATAATATAATACATCATCAATATAAACTTGTGTTCCTCCATATAACAATAATATAGCTCTTCTGGAGCCTTCAATCAACAATTACAATTAATACAAAAACAAAATAACACCACAATAACAAAAATAATAATAACAATTGTAATTACTTTTTTTTTTTCTTACCCCCATCAATTCTAAGGAATAAATTTAGAAAAGAAAAAAAAAATTAAAATGACTTTGTCAGGTGTCTTTTTCATTTTCCAGGTATTAGTTAGCGTATGAAGACCTTCTGAACCTGGTACTTATGATATCACCCGTTAACAATTGTCAGTATTAAGGCCAAGGAAAAAGTAAAATTATGGGATGTTTAGGGTTTTCGGCAAAATCTGATGCTTATGAAATGAAAGGGGACAGGTTTTTACGGATTTGTAATGTCTTATTTCTAGTTAACTCTAAAAGCTTCCCTGCACCAGCCAATATTAGTTTGCTGTCACTCCAACTCCCTCTATATCCCAGTATTTCTGTGTTTTATTGATCAAGGTTCAACCTCAGATACAAATTAACTGATTTGGTCAAGTAAATTGTATACTGAAACAAAATAGTCTTACAATTTTATTATAAAGAAATGAATTTCCTTATTTACCTACGACAATTTCATTCTAGTCCAATATAATTGGTGTTGTTTTTCCAAACACAGTTGCTATAGTATATCTGGTTTAAAATTAACCTTTTGATTATTATTTGTTACTAGTTCTTGGTTGCATAAGTTCATTATGACCAATCCTATCTAGTGCGGACTGTATAAATTATTTTTACTTAGTCCTATCTAGTGTGGACTGTATGGTCTTATGCTATTTATTAGTTGCTTATTCTCAAGCTGCTAAAGTACAGTGCGCAGTAGCCAATTTATAAATTATGTATCTTCAAAGTATGTACAGTCCATGGGGCCTTTTATCTAGTTGTTTTGAATGCTATTATTATCTGCTACTTTGAGACGATATTTTTGGTTCCAGTTTGGCAAAAATTAAAATTTCTTTAAATCTTCTTCCAAAAAATTAAATTAAAAAAATTGCATTTATATAAAATTATATGAGTCATACAAAATATCTTAAAATACATATACATAAATTGATAACTTAATTACTAAGAAATATCATTTATTAAAATAAATTTATTGAACTTCGAGATGGTACCACAAATATTCAACTATCTTAACTTTATGAATAAAATATGTCACAAATTTATCTTTCGGTTTATGGCTTCGGGCCATATATTCAACTATCTCAATTTTATGAATAAAATTTGCCACAAGTTTTTCTTTATGTTTATGACTTCGGGTCAATTGACAAAATTTTATGATCACATTGAGCTTTAATAATTGAATCTTAAAATTGAGCTTCGGGCCAATTGATAAAATTGAAAATTTATTATTAAAAAAATATGAACATCATGTTAAATTTGTGCATCATATAATTTTTCTTTAAATCTTCTTCTGGAAGATTTTCTTAATATCTCTTGAAATTTTCTTCAAGAAGATTAAATTATTGAAAATAAAATATTGCACAAAAAAAAATATGAATCAAATCTAGGACCATCCATTATATTCATAACAATGGTATTAATTTTTCATTTTTTTTCGAAAGTTGGTGACTTTAAATGCCTACTAACGATTTTATTGATAAAAAATGTATTTACAATGAGTCGAATGATCCTCTAAATTATCATATTCTTCTAATCCTACTTATCTACACTCTTAATCACACTATTATCTGAATTTTCATCTCTCTCTACAACTGTATCTGCTCTCATCCGAGTCGCCGCACTCTAACGACTGGATCTGATCACCGTCGCTCACCGATCGAGATGGAAAACTTCATGCTCCGAGCTCCGATGGTACCGCAATCACATCGGCTCCAGATGACTCCACTCCTCCCTTCCCTCTCTCTCATTTTCCTGTCCGTTTCAAGTCAGTAGAGATGCGAGAGGAAGAAGAGGTATTGTTGTGTCAGAGGTAAGGCCAAGAAGACGTAGAAGGGGCGGAATAGAGGGTGGGGAGGGGGTTGCGGCTAGGGTTTCCTATCTCATTTCCATTCCCGTTCAACTTTTCATTTTTTTTTAATTTTCTGAATAAAAAAGCTGGCAATTAAATAATTAAAAGCACGTCTTCAAAGGTGATAGTTTTTTTATGTTATGCGCATTTTTTTTTTCAAACAAACGAAACAATATTGGAATGCGCGGTTTTAATTAATATTCAAATAGGGGGACTTTCGAAAACAAATTAAAGAAAAAGAGTATTTATAGAAAAAAGATAAGATGCTCACATTTCTCAATGACACATCTTGTTCCCTTGTCTCAAATTGTATATATTAAGATTATTTTAAAATGATATGAGGCTAACATTTCGAAGATGATAAATTTAATTAGTTTTTATGCCGGTGACTAGGGATGAGTAAATTGCTCATAACTCGTAACTCACTCATAACTCGCTCGCTAAATGTTCATTAACAACTCGCTCATTAACTTAATAAGCTGAGCATGAGCATACTCCAACTCGCTCATTAAGAACAAAGTTACATAAATCCTGCCACATCTAATCCCTTGAATATTATTTGGTTTTGTAGCTGAAAATGTTAGAAATATTTGGGCGCAGCAGCAAAACTTTAGAGCCAAAACCTAAAGTCACAGACCAAAACCTAGTCTCAAAATATAACCCAAAATTTGATCACAAAAAATTATCATTAATACACCGTTCTGAATTTGTACAGTTCTGAATTTGTATATTTCTAAATTTTATATTTTTATTATTGTTTTGATAATGCAAATTTGTAGGTATGTGACAAGGAGATAGCTTTGAGTATGTGATATGTAGGACCGTAAAACGACAAGAAGATAGTTGTTTGATTTTGTTAAATTTGCTTATGGACAATTTTTTTGTTAAATTATGTACTGTTTAATTAGGTTGGATTATGACAATTCGTTAAATTCGATAAATGAAAATTAGTTTTTGAATGATGTATTTTAAACAACTCGCAACTCGGTCATTATCAACATGCTCATTAACAACTCGCTCATTAAGCTAATGAACCGAGCATGAGCATACCCCAACTCGCTCATGCTCGCTCATTAACCACCCCTACCGGTGACTAACTTTAATTAGGTCACCATAAGTTAAATCATCTATCTAAATCATGGTTCTAAATAGCTAGCTATAGCTACGCAATAGCTGCGGTATAGTTTTTCGAACCTCAAAAGCTATAATGCTATTAACCGCTTTTCTTTTATAATGATTATAAATAGCTAGCTATGGTTGCGCTATAGCTTTTTCAGACCTTAAATCTATAGCGCTATAATTGCTATTTAGAACTTTGATCTAAATAGTTTTACTAATTTTGACTGTGCAATCTACTAACAACAGTTAAATTTAGACCTGCGTAACTTTATTTTACAATCAAACAAATATAATTTAATTAAGGCGATCTAACTTAAAATAAATAACTTAGGTCCGTCCTAATTAACTTTATTCTACATTCAAATACCCTTCGAGGGAACAACTACATAATACTTCAACTTTTAATTAGTTATAATTATAATCATTTGTCTCGGACCCAAAACAAGTGGCCGACATAAATATCAAAATAATTATATGTGATGCCTCCAGTTGGAAAAGTAAGGATTTCATGTCAGGCCAAATGTTTGTTTTCTCTGACCACTTCCCTAGTTCATATATATTTAATTAATGTTGTCATCCTTTAGGAGAGGAACAAAAACAATAGATATATTTTGTCAAGAATGTGGAGATGGGATCATTTGATTTGCTTAGAGAGAAAGAAAATAGAAATTAAAGCTTGTAATTCTTTAATTTTCCTGTCTCTACCTTTTATATATTTTTCAACAGAAATGCAAACTCGGGAAATCCCTACTTTATGACTATCCAAAATATTAAAATTTAATTACACTTAGGCTCCATCCCGATCGACAATCCTCAACCTTACATGATGACACTAATTCTAGCTAGATATTCCAAAGGACTTTGAATGTGAAATCATTACACAAGTTCCGCATATATATATCATGACGCTATAGCTAGCTCCCCAATTAGCATTTAATTAATTTCCCATTGAAGGAGAAACAATATCTCCTAATGATCAGTCATAGATTACAAGCTTTGCATTTGCATATAACATGAGTCACAAAAATGCCCCACTCACACTGTTTTGCCTTTTCAGAACTTCCTAATTGAAGACATCCAACACCTTTTTGTCGGTTGCCCATATGTGTCCCCGCGCACTACAACCAAACATAAATGATATCCGAAAAGAAGTAGCAATGACAAATTGTCTTGACGGTTGGTTGCCCATTGTACCAAGGGCGACATCCTCGCATATTCAAATGGGCTAGTTTTTTGCAAATCAAAGGAAGCAGAAGAGGGAAGCATATGTGTGTATAATCCAACTAAAAAGAGCCTTAAGATAATCCCGCCCCCGGTTGCTAATGAGAATTTACAGGAACTTGTATCTGACACTTTGGCCTTTCTACAGTGTACAATGGAGACATGTTGCCAGATTATAGGTTGGTTTTGGTGGTCCTAACTCCTAACGAAGGGGTGGAATAGTCAAGCCTGTTATCGAGTGTACGAATCCGAAAAAGGTTCATGCACCGATAAGAGGAACATTGATGTTGGTCCGAGAAACATACAATGGGGTTCTTCAGTTGTATGCGGAGAAAGCATATTTTGGGTGTCTGATTGTGGAGAATATATTAAGTTCCAATCCGTATATACTTGGTCTATGCTTAGAATATGGCAATGCTCAAATTATGCATCTCCCCGAGGAAGCTATGGTCACAGGTACATCACATCTATATAAAATTTGGATCACAAAATATGACGAAGAGGCATTATGCATGGTGCAATATGATAAATCTCATGATGTTCTGGCACTATGGGAGATTAAGCTTGTGCCATTTCCAAGATGGAAATTGCTTCAAAGGATAAGCATGGTTGAAAGAGAATTAGAGAATCATGAAAACATTTATGGCTTCACACTGATAAGTAAAGAGTTTTTGGCCTTTGATATGGGATCCAGAATCTACATGTATGATCTGAGAAGAAAGGTATTAAAGAAGATGTGGTACCTTCAATTACTAGTATCACCTTGATTGCATTTTATGATAGTCCCACGTTAGAATTGAAAAGTGAGAGTTAATGTGTTTCAGAAGATACTTATTTATGATATTGATTCAAGCTTTTTTACAGTTGATATGTAGAAGAGTTAAATGGAATGGGAGAAAAATTATGTATTGTGGTCATTGAAAAGGTTTGTGATCCATGTATGTGCAAGCAATGTTTGTTGCTTTATAAATTTTATTTCTTATTATGTCAAGTCCTTAAATGTAATTCGCCTTGAGTACTTTTAACTATGATGAATTAGTTTGCATTAATTTGTTTTATCCTGCAATGCAAAT
Organism: Carex parvula; assembly: GCA_025461045.1. NCBI lineage: Eukaryota > Viridiplantae > Streptophyta > Magnoliopsida > Poales > Cyperaceae > Carex > Carex parvula. Next base: position 41,914 of record JAJGRW010004599.1, on the reverse strand, counting down.
TTAAGACAATTTCATCCATGCAAGTTTATGATCAAGGTATGATAGTCCCTTGTATTGAATATTGCAATTGATCAAGATATATATTAAGAAAATATATATGTAGTAGAGTAATGCATTAGTTCTTTTGCTTCAAAATAAAAAAAGTTCTCAAATAGTTTTTTAGTTATTGTCTATAAACATGGAACTAATTCCTGCTTGTAGATCATAATTTGTAGGCTACGTACGTAACTAGGTTATTATATAAAAAATTGCTAAAACTATAAGATGTAAATCACCTTTCCACTTTATAACAGTGCAAGTTCCACGAAACTAAGTGGCTAATGTGTTCCCTAGAGAAAAAAAAAAATACAAGACAACTGATATCCATGGAAGTACCAGAAATGAATGTTCTGTTTTTATCAAAGTTTTCCTGCTACTGATTTGCATTGCCAAACATATGATGGTTAATTTGGTCAATTCCAACATCTGAAATCGGGTCAATTGGGTTCTCCATTCCCTCTAACGGAATGAATGTGGTAGGTTCCCGGCTATGTTCATCTACAAACAAAATAAAGATAATATTAAACAAAACAAAATTTAAAGTTGATCCAGTTGTGATAAGCCATATATGGGTCATACGTGTGCCGACACCTATATGGTGCACAAAAATGTAAATTAAAATAAAATAGTAATTAGTATATTTAACTTGCTCCAGTTAACAAATTGAACTTTTTAATGTACCAAAGCTAATGTCCTTTATCATACCATAAATTACATTGAGTGAATACGGTGGAGGTGTTGCCAAGAAATTCAAACCCAGATAGAGCACCATCATCAAAAACACAGTCACAATTAGAAAGGATGGAACAGCCAACGCCCAATACCTAAAGAGTAATAGCATATTAAGCATCTCAATAACAGTTGTAGGTGTTAATTTGCTACCATTATAAAGAAAGTATATATATATATATAATAACCCGCATGGTGCAAATTTTATAGTGAGTCACAAACAACACAAATCATTAAAAGTAACTCATCTATCAATAAGTGCTGCTCACCAGGACTTATGTGCATTCTTTGAATTAAAAAAAAAATAATTATAGAGAAGAAAGTGGTACAATTGGAATGCTGTGATACCAGAAAATGGATATAGAATACACTAAGGAACAAGGATGAAATTAAATCGGACTAATGTCAAACAATTGTATAGAATCAGGAAACTGGTACAATACACATGAGGACCAAAATATAAAATGTTGATTCATAGAGGAACAATAATAATAGATTGATACAGCACGCACTTGCTAGGACAATACGTGATCCCTAGAGAATGTAACCATGGCTCGGGTGTGTATGCCCACACTAAATATATAACTGCACTAAAGAAAACACAGGTCTATCAGTACTGCATCAGTCACATATAATTCGAGATAAATCAGAAGTATCTTACAAAAACCACCTTGTTCTTTTTAAAAAATGAGATGCATCTTTCATACAAAATACAACCCCACCATAAATCCCCAACAAACTAGTTAATAGTTTTGGCTTTTTGATATTATCCAACCAAACTGCCACACATCAGAGTAACTATGGATCAGTATGGACTAACTAAGAAAATAATAGGGTCAGATGACTCCACTAATATTTGCAAATTAACATTGCAAAGATTTAAAGGCAGTTAAAATGACACCATTGACCCCAGCAAAAGAAACTCATTACGAACTAAATTCATGACACAGACACAAATGCTGCTTCTAAAATGTGATTTATGATATAAAGAAATTGTGTGTGGCTATGGTACTATGCATAGCGCGGATTAGTCCATACTATGGATCAATATCTTCAAAGTTCATATAATCGATCTGAACCATTCAACATTATATCCATATGAAAAGTACTTGCAGACTAAATTTTACATTTTGCAGAATTTGTTTACTATTTTTGTTAAATAGGTAGAAAAACAATACTTTTGGAAGGTCTAGAATTTTTAGTTCAAGTCATTTTCTACCCATCTAAAAAAAATAGTAAAAAAATTCTAAAAAATGTAATATTTGATCTACAAGTACATTTTCATATGAAGATCAAGTTGAGCAGTTCAGATCGACTATTTGGACTTTGGTGATGGCAATACTGTGTCATAGTACAGACCATTATGCAATATGCATAGTACCATAAACTCACTCCTTCCAAAATGTTATTTCTGATAAGAAGAAACTTAAATATCCAAAACCAAAACATAGGGAGTGGGGGGAGTGGGGGGAAGGGGGTAGGACTGATAATGCTGAATGTTCATAAATTGCTCGAAATGGACAGAATTAAATTGAGATGTGACCTGTGGCAATGACAGTGGTGATGGATCCGACGAATCCATACACCTCTGATGGTTTGGGGCCATGCTCTCCTGTCAAACCACCACCTGATCTCTCATCTGTTCTCGCTTGTTTCTCATGAACCGGAAAGGCAGAGTCAGAACTGGAGGCGAAGGCTGAGGCCCGGCGGTTACGCAGTAGGCTGAGAGTGCGACGTGGACTGCTAACTACAAGTGTTGTCGGAGAAGAAGGTCCCTCTTCCATTACCTTTTTGTCTTTAGGTATAATTGTTTAATAGAATGTATTTAAGCTTCCTAGAAGCCTTCTAAATACTTATCAAGATCTGTGAAAAGATTTAAAGCATTGATTAAAACATTACAACCATAGTCGACATTCAAATAGGTTTTGGTTGGTATGTCAACATCAATTTCTGAGCTGAACTGTAGACATCTTAAAATTAAATTTTTAACTCAAAATTCAACTCTAAAAATCTCAAAAACATTGCTTACAGAAAACAATCACACACTTACCACTCTCAGTAAATATATATCGTGTATCATCAGGAGCGTAGCTAGGATGTTTACCAGGAGTAGGCAAAAAACATTGACAGAAAAAATTAAATGTATTAAATGAAACAAAATAAGACAATAAATAGGGCAGAAATCCAATAGTACCACCGGGTACTAAAGATGTAATGGGGTATGAGCAACACAGAAGGCAATCAACCAGAAAAATAGAGTGAAAACACTTTCATGCTTCACACATTTTCAAAGAAGCAGAATTCTTATTGGATTTAATTAAATATTAGAGACCCGATACACTTTTGAAAGAAGAGACCCATAATTAAAAACATCAAAATAAACTGCACCAATTCAAATTTGCATCAGAAAATCAATTACAGCACCAAAAAGACAACATATACACCTTATCTAGATACTCGATGACAATGGAGCGAGCCTTCCTCTACGAGTCTTCATCTTTTGAAATATTTGCAATTATCTAGATACTCGATAACTATTAGGCTATTACCATTTAGCAATTCTGGTTTTCAACATTGGTAATTGGTACACAATACACAGTACAAATTTGAGTGGTACTGGTAATTGCAATTTACCATTTACTATTAGTTTGCAACAGTGGTACTGGTAATTGCTTGAAATTGCACTATTACAATTTAATTGGTACACTGTACACAGCGTTTTCCACACATTCTAAGTTCATAAAAAGAAATTGTGGAGCAATCTAGCAGCAATCCAGCACAGCAGCAAGATCATAAACAAAGAAAGAAGCAATTACCGTATCAAGAGGCAAGAGCGTAAAGACCAATCCAGCAGCAACTGTGAAGCAAGAGCGGAGTCGCGGAGGCCGGACGACGGGGAACGGAGAAGAGGGGGAAGGAACGAGGAGCCGCAGAGGCGGAGGCTCGGTCGGCGGCGAGGGCAGAGGAAGTAAAAAAACAGCGAGGGTATCGGCCGGAGGCGATCCGATTTTTTCCGAGTTAACTCGGTGGACGAGTTATATACAGAAAGTCGTTAAAATTGGGGCTAAATCTCAAAATGTCACTCATTCTCTTGCCTCTAGAGCATAAGTATATTGTTTTGATAATTCTAGCGAAACAATATTGTGATTTCAGAAAATTTCGAATTTGGGGAGTCCCGATTTCAGAAAGAAGAGGAAGAAAGCTTAAATTATTGAATAAACTTGGTGTTTGCATGGTGTATATTTTTATTTTGAATATATAATATGGTTTATAGTGATTCATGTCCAAACCGATTATTAATAAAACATGTTTTTATTATCTCCATTGCATTATTAAGCACGTTGAATGTTCTAATCCGCTAACGGCTGAGATTAAAAGATAAATTTTCGGATTCAATATCAGCCCTCCAATCACATAATCTGTCTTCTTTTGATTAATTGCATATTTTTTATGTATGGAAGTCTAAATTTAGTTGAAAACATACTCGCTATACGGACGACCACACGATAAGTTACAATTAAAATTAAAAAAACTGCATCTAGCGACTTTTTCTCTGTGGCATAACTGATCGGAAGCGAGGGGACGAAGGAAGCGAAAGGATTTCTCGCGCCTCCTTTTTAATATATCACAAGAAAGAAAGAGAGAGAGAGCGAGAAGGAGAGATGAGGAATGACGAAACCATGAAGCTCATTAGCGCTCTTTATCTCCTCCTCTCTCCCTGACTCTGGTGGAGGCGGTTGCCTAGGGTTTGCGCCACCTCTAACTCTCCAGCCGAAAACCCTAACCCTCCATCCAGCGCCACCATGGTACGACGTCGTATCTCTTTTCCGAAGATACAGAGGTAAATGAGGAGTCGGAAGTGGAGGAGGACGAAGAAGGTGATGTTTATCGGAATCTAGGAGATGTTGATAACCCGTTAAGGTACCCATGCACCTGTAGCAGGAGCATAAAGGGCGTGCACCAGCAATGCCTCTTGCAGTGGCTCAATCACATCAACTCTCGCCAGGGCGAGGTATGATGGTTCTGTTGAAGTTCGTTTAGATAATCTTGTTTATTGGATTTGTTGTTCTTATGCGGTAGAGTTTTAATTATGCAATTTGGGTTTTTTTTTTTGGAGGGGGTCAAATTAGTATTCACAGGATAAGAACTTTCATAATATCGCGCTCTCAACCTCAGATCAGTATAATAGAGAAGAGGAACACGAGAAATCAAACAAAAACGAGTTTAATTTCTCCTCCTTGGACCAAGTCAAAATTAGAATTAATTAGCCCCAATTCCATTCCAGTTTCTGACACATAACCATGTTATCTGGGATTTCTTTAGAATATTTTAGCTCTTGGTACTGAGAAATTTTCAGAAGGGAACATCTTTTGGTAGAAACAAATTGCTCTTCTTACTTTTTTATCTCTAATTAAATGAAAAAGGAACAAAATAATTGGATATTTTTAAGGTTCTATTGATAGAAAAGGGAATATAGCGACTGCCGTTTTTTATCCCCTGAAATCAAATATATGACATCGAACAAGAAAGAGGGTTACAGATGCGTTTGACATTATTTTGATAAATATTCATTGAATTGTTGATTTGTGTGCTATATTTTCGTGCATTAAATTGTTTAATTTTTCAAATCACTTGATGATTGCGAGAGTCACCGAATTTGTGTTAGTTTTGTACGACTTAAAACTGTAGATGAGAATGCACAAGATGGAAATAAGAAACCAATCACAAGTATCTAGAAGTCTTAATATGGTGTAGAATTTCTAGGAATTGACTATCTTAGGTTCAAGGATGGTCAGGCATCTTGCTGATTTCCTTTGATGTTTTTTTTTTCCAAAGATTTAGCTACACCGATAATTTGATTTAATTTTTGAATAATATTCTCTCATAGGATGATACATTCTCTTTTTACTTACAAGATTGTACATGTACGCTGATATGCCTCTTTTTTTAATAAATTTATTAGTTAGTTGTAATTAGCGACTAATTTATCCAGCAGAAGACAAAATCAATCTTGTCAGCGTAATTTTTTTTTAATATCAAGTTTGTAAACAGTCTTGTTAACTTCAATTGCAATATCTGAAATCAGAATTTGGTTTATTGAGAAGACCATGCTTGTAAAAGTACATTGCAAGTTCCTTTTCTTTAGTTCTTTTTTATTATCTTTGTTTTTATCTCTGTTTAATTTAACAGGGACAAAGTCAATTCTTCCATTGGAGGTTTGTGATGTATGAATTAGGGCTGGGCAAAATTGCTCGAACTCGCAACTCGCTCGTAACTCGCTCATTTACAGCTCGCTCTAACTCGCTCATTTACAACTCGAGTTAGTTCCAACTCGAGTTGGCTGACTCGTTTAATAAATGAGCTGAGTTTGAGCTGACCCCAACTCGCTCATTTATAACTCGAGTTACATAAAACTACACAGTTTGGACACAAAAAATCCCAGAATAACCAAAACCAAACCCAAACTCGGCTCAAACTCAGCTCAAACTCGTTTATAACTTGTGTTGTATTGATTTAACTGGTTAAACGAGTTTATAAACGAGTTGTGAGCCAACTCGAGTTGATAACGAGCTGAGTTCGAGTTGGCTCTACAGCTCGTTATTACCATCCCAACTCGAGTTGACTCGCTCATTTATTAAATGAGCTGAGTTCGAGTTGGAGGTAACTCGCTCAAACTCGGCTCATTTACAGCCCTAGTATGAATCAATGGCAAGACTACTTGCGATAGGGCACATATCCCTCCAGAGGAAGTGAGCATTTGGGGGAGCCCTCTAAGAACCTCAGGTCTATTGTCGATGACCTTCTCCAGTCGTCACCTTACTATTATCTCTGGTAAAATTACCGATGTAATTCAAAATGACATTCTTACTTCCCTCTCTGCTCTTACTTCTCTCTAGCAGAAATATCCTGCTCACCCTTTAATTAATTTGTGAAATGCTGATTTCTGCCAACCTTTCTATTGCTATATCAATGGTAATTGTCCGATACAATTAGAGATTTTGTAATGAAAATGGTGGGTATGAAATGGGTATATGTAATAACTTCATTTTCAATTTTGGGTTTTTGAGAGTCCAGATCCTCTAAAGTTGCTCAAATTTTGAGTTTAGATCCAGACTGTCCGATCAGAATCTGGGCCAATCTGGCCCGAGGTGGAATACGTTGGGCCTCATTACTATTTGTGCTAAAGCATATCAGACGGTACTGATCTGAACTCAAAAAATGATGCTGGTACCTGTGTACCATACCAGATTTTAGGGTTTTGTGAAAATTCTCTGAAATTTAGTGTTATTTTGTGTGATTGTTTATTTTCTTAATCAATTATTTAATTCTGACATGTTCTCATCAAAGCTGATTAGGTTTATGGTTTCATTTACTCATAACATTTGTTTTGTTGTAACAATGAAACTTACAAACTGAAAGTTGTTTTCCAACTACAAAAATTGATGATGGTACCAGCCCTACAGTACCAGATTTTAGGGTTTTGTGATGAAACAGCAAATGCATTTGTCTTATGCCCGGCGCTTTCAGAATACTTTTCAGAAACTGTTAGATATATTCAGAAACAATGCATCATTCATGGATATTGTTGAATAGTTATTATTTTCATTGGTCTATTTTTTTTTTAAATATGTTATTTTTTTATGAGATATTTTTTGTTCTCTTATAATATGTTCCCGTTGCAACGCACGGGCATGATACTAGTTATTTGTAATTAACTAAAGTAAAGGTGCATGCGGCGGTTGATAACAGTGTTTGTTTTATTTATTTTTTATTTTGACTTAAGTAAAATAAAATATTAATTGTTTATGAAATAAAATATTTTTTATAAAGATAAATTAAAGCATACAAAATAAAATATGAAAATGTAAAAGTTAAAATTAAACATTTTATTTTTCTTTTGTGAATCTGTTCAACTTTTTATTATTTTATGAAATAGTCTATTTAATTTTTATACATAAATATTAATTTTTTAAGTAAAACATTACAAATTTGAAGAACACAGAAACATACCGGATTCTAATCGGACGGATGAGTTACTGATTCGGTCGGGAGGAGGGGACCACCGAGACAAGGCTGAAATTTTTATTAATAGAAAATAAAATAAAAAAATATCGACATTGAAGAACGTTTTCGCTGGAATTCGAGATGTAGCAAAAACGTGATGGTCCATAACGTCCAGGGCACTGTAGCTGGACTTTATGGTCGATAACGCCCAGTTAATCTGATCGCTAATGATATCTAATTAACAAAAAATACTGTAGCTGAACGTTATGGTCCATGACGTCTAGCTACAGTGTTTTTTTTTTTGCTTGCTTCAGTTTGTGATTTTTTTGAAAAAAAAAACCACTGTAGCTGGACGTTATGGTTCATAACGTCCAGCTACAGTATTTTTTGTTAATGGTTCATGACGTCTAGCTACAGTATTAGAGATCATTAGCAATCAGATTAACTAGACGTTATGGTTTATAACGTCCAGCAACAGTACCCTGAACGTTATGGACCATTACGTTTTTACTACATTTCGAATTCTAACGAAAACGTTTTTCAATGTCAATATTTTTTTATTTTATTTTCTATTAATAAAAATTTCGGGAGACAAGGGGTTGGCCTGTTAAGCCGAAATTAGGAAGAGTTGTATTTGTAGTGGCCCAAAAGTTGTTGTTGCTGTTGGTCCGTTGGGTTCCAGTGTTTTTTTATCATTTTAAACTGTAATGGGACGATGTAAACTGACTGCGGTAGGTAGGAAAACATTTATCACTATTCGAGCGTATTTCTAGTTCTATTCCTACATTCATTTTTTACAAATTCTTACAGTACAGCAAAGATACTTGTGGATGCTTTCATTCATCCTGTTAAATATCTCCATGTAAAAGTCCGTAGAAAAATATACCATATACCAACTACTCTCACAGGGACGGCGAAGCAACTTATTTGGACTTGACCAGTCTCACTGGGAAGTGGGAATTCATATCACCGAAAGTACCTCAAATATTGTGTTTAGATCCAGACCGTTAGATATGTTTTGGCACGAATATTAAAGGGATCGGTGTATTCATTCCCGGACTGGATTGATCCGAATTATAATCGAACGGACCAAATATAACCACAAAATTTGGGTTACCTTAGTTCATCCGAACACTGACTGTTTGAGTTCGCTCTGAAATTATCGTTGGATGGCAGGTTACAAGTGACAAATTACAGTGCGCCTCGTTTTCATCGTCGCCATCCTTACTTCAACAAAGCTTCTTTCGCCTTATTGCTTTCGTTTCGCAACAGAGAAAAAAATGCTTCTAGTAAGGTCGCTCCGCTCTCGGCTACGACCGCCGACCGCCGTAGCCGGTGCTGGAGCAGCCGTTTCGGCGTTCTCGACCTCCGCCGCTGCCGTGGAGGCGGAGCGGACGATCAATAAGGGGCCCAGAAACGACTGGAGCAAAGATGAGATCAAGGCCGTCTACGACTCTCCTGTTCTAGATCTCCTTTTTCACGGGGTATTTTTTTTTTTTTGATAAAAGACATCCAAGATGTCCATTTCATTTCCATGAAACAAAAGTTAATTTACAAGAAAAGAGATCGAAATCTCAGTTAATGCAAGCTATCTAGCTTGCCCACCAAACAAAACACGTATGCACGGCGTTTGATCAACCACCAAAATACCGTAATAGGAAAAACATAAATCTGAAAACTTAGTAAAGATAACAGCCCTATATAGGGATCTACACAAGAGTCAAAGCTGCGCTTCATGAGTGGCTAGTCAGCAGCTCCCTGCAGAGACAGCCGATCCCCTGCTGGTGCTGCTGCAGCCGTGAAGACCACCACCTGGTTGTCAGTTGGGTCCCACACCCGAAGTGGTATGGCATTGAGATCCTTAGGCAGCCATGCATCCGCCGCCTCCTTAAATTTCTTCTCCATGTTCCCTGCCCAGTATTCAACAACAGAAATGATTAACAGAATAATGTTGCGAGCAGATTTTCGTGTACCATTTTGAAAGCAAACTTCATTTCGGTGTTTCCAAACCGTCCAACAAACAGCACTTAATACAATTAAAAACCCTTGTTGGTGTACTAATGATAGAGTATTAGAGAATAGAAATACATCTTTACAGGAGTTCCAATTCGGGAGGTATAGACTACTATCACCAAGCCAAAACCATATCTTTTTCACGGGGTATATTTACTAGCTATCAATTTGCATTTTTTTCTGATCAATCTCTCCTTTTACTATCTTCAGTGATGATCGACTAATGTAGTACGCCACTCATCCTTGAAGAATCGAGCTACTTTATCTTTATTCACTGTATCTTGAAATAATATGGTTGCATTATTGTGTAATAAGTGTAATAATTATCCAATTTCTGAAGGTCACTGTGAAATTGAATTCATGAGTTGAGTTGTGTTGAATTAGAAGGGATGTATGATGCATTTTACTAGGAAAGTCGCTTGGGTTTTATTTATATAAAATTAGAGAAAAAAAGGAAGTCGCTTGTGTTGAAGCTTCTTTGCTCCAAGCAGTGGATTACACACAGCTGATGCACCAGTTTCACAAGTTCTTTCTTAAGAAAAGTTAACACAAGCATTGAATAATAATTTGTTAAATTAAGGATGAAAAATGCTATAATTTCAGGGACCAAAATGATTAGCCTTGAATGTTATGTGTAGACTTCTCTTCTATTTTTCAACAGAGTTGCTACAAAATGACAATAAATGAACTGTGTTGTCTCAGGCACAAGTGCACAGAGCAGCTCAGAATTTCAGGGAAGTACAACAATGTACACTACTCTCGATAAAAACAGGTGGATGTAGCGAAGATTGCTCATATTGCCCACAATCGTCTCGGTACGACACTGGTTTGAAGGCTCAACGCTTGATGAATAAGGATGCTGTGATCGAAGCCGCAAAGAAGGTTCTCTCTCTCTCTCTCTCTCTCTCTCTTTTTTGAAATTAACTCTCTCTCTCTCTCTCTCTTTCTCTGTATGAGAACGGTGATAGTAGGCTGCCAATTCTATCTAGTTTTTATTATTATTCTCATCTTTTACCGGGGCCATATATGCCGGGGGATTTCAGTTTTAAAATTTGTACTGCCATGGCAGTACAGTCGTCACTGGTTTCCCATTAGTGAGGAAGAGTTCCACATGATTTAGTTTGCTATAAAGGCTGCTAATGATCATATTTAGAGAAATTATGCAAAAGATGTACCTTTAAAGGAGAGATTTGGAGTTAACAGAGTAGCTTTTTGGTGAAACTTTGCTGCTAAGACATTTAAATTGATCCCACTACTGCAAATGCATGTAGGCATCAATTGACCCAATTTAGAAAGGAGAGAAAATTTTAGTCAAACAGGTGCAGGAGTGCAGCGTAAATAATCTATTTGTACAGGAAATCAACATGCATTGCCTAATTATTACTAACTGTAAGATATCTTACTTGATTACTAGAATTTGCTTATTTTGATACAACATTTGTCCTCAATGAAATTCACTTATGATGAGTATTATTCTTTAAATCTGTAGGCAAAAGAAGTAGGGAGCACACGGTTCTGCATGGGAGCCGCTTGGAGAGACACGATTGGCCGTAAGACAAATTTCAATCAAATCCTTGAATATGTCAAGGAGATTAGGTGAGTACTCTGTATATTTTTGATTAAATGAATGCATTCTGATTTTTAAAAGCAAGGAGATAAAAATTTTCAGCACAATTTGTCTTATGGAAAATCACCCTCTATTTTTTGTATTAGATGACCCAATCGTGTTCCTTATTCTTTTTCTTGGCATTTTTTTTAATCCCTAACTGTTGCTTCCCACCTAATGGAAGAGAGAGACAGTGAAGGTTTATTTTTCTATTTAGAGTGAGGCTATGGTACTGTTCATAGCGCACTTTGGTCCGTACTATAAATGCATGTCTCTATTTTTAAAGTCCAAACAGTCGATCCGTACCACTCAACATGATCTCCATATGAAAACATGCTTGGATACCAAATTTTACATCTTTTAGAATTTTTATAATATTTTTTTTAAATAGGTACAAAATCACTTGACCTAAAGATTATGGACCATCCGAAAGTAGTGATTTTCTACCCATCTAAAAATAGCAAAAATAATCTAAAAAATGCAAAATTTGGCCTCCGAGTACATTTCCATATGGAGATCATGATGAATGGTTCAGATCAACTATTTAGATTTTGAAAATGAAGATATGGATCCGTAGTACGGACCAAAGTGCGCTATGCATAGTAGCGTAGCCTCACTCTTCTATTTATTTCATATGCTAATTACTGATATTATTTTAATGCAGGGGTATGGGGATGGAGGTATGTTGCACTTTGGGTATGATAGAAAAGCAACAAGCAGAAGAGCTAAAGAAGGCCGGTCTCACAGCGTATAACCATAATCTCGATACATCGAGAGAATACTATCCTAATATAATCACCACAAGATCATATGATGAGAGGCTACAAACTCTCGAGTACGTCCGTGACGCTGGAATAAATGTCTGTTCAGGTAATCATTATTTTTCTTGTTAAATTTTCATTTTTTTTTTTAGTTATTTGGTTTTCTCCAAGGAATCATTTTAGACCGAATTAATGCTTAGTAGATCAATAAAACGTACTTGCTAAGATCAATTTTTTCGTTTTCAATGTCCAAATAGTCGATCTGAACCGTTCAATGTGATCTCTATATGAAAATGTACTTGAGACTAAATTTTACATGTTTTAGAAATTTTTACTATTTTTTTAGATAGGCAGAAAATTGCTACTTATGATTTTGAATGGTCTAGAAATTTTATGAAGTGACTTTTAACCTATCTAAAAAAATAGTAAAAAAAATTCTAAAATATGTAAATTTGATCTACAATTACTTTTTTATATGGAGATCATGTTGAATAGTTCATATCAATTGTTCAATTGTTTGGACTTTGAAAATGGAGATATTGATTTATAGTACGGACCATTATGCGCTATGCATAGTACCATAGCCTCACTCTTTTGGTAATACACAAATAATCAGGTTAAGGAGTTAATATCTAGGTTTTGATTACCATGTTATTAGATGGCATGTGTTATTTATACCCTTGTACTCGGGTCTTCTTAGCACGTTTAAATTAGAACCTGAAACCCGGCATGTTTTTAACTTAATGATATATTTATGATGCTGTACAGGAGGTATTATTGGACTAGGAGAAGCCGAAGAGGATCGAGTGGGATTATTACATACTCTAGCAACTCTACCAACACACCCAGAGAGTGTCCCTATCAATGCACTGGTACCTGTAAAAGGCACCCCTCTTCAGGATCAGAAGGTACAATTCAAAGAAATTATAACAGTACTTGCAAACTCAGTACCGTTTTATTTTGATACCAATTCAATTATGTTTCCAAAAAAGATGGTGTAATTGAGGCTAATTTATATTATTGTTGGATCAGCCTGTGGAGATATGGGAGATGATTCGTATGATAGCCACGGCACGAATCACGATGCCAAATGCAATGGTACGACTATCAGCTGGCCGTGTGCGGTTCTCCATGCCTGAACAGGCACTGTGTTTCCTTGCCGGGGCAAACTCAATCTTCACTGGAGAGAAACTCCTGACAACACAAAACAATGATTTTGATGCCGACCAAGAAATGTTCAAAATTCTCGGATTAATCCCTAAAAAGCCGAGCTTTGACGAAAGCGAAACTGGTATGGAGGAAGAGAGTTGCAAGGAGGCAGTCTCTGTGTAGACCTAGGCCAGTTTAGAAGGTATTGTTATTGCTAAGGTGTTAGTTTTATCGAAATATGAGAACTCTAGCACTGTATTTTTCTGGCAATGCGAATTCAGTATTTTCTGTAGAGAACTTATTGACAACGGGAAATAATAATTTCTGAATTCGCTAGGAATAACAATGTTTTATTGATATGCATAGCAGTTTCTTGAGATTAGTATTTGCTAAAGATGATATTCATTTCTTGATATGACATGGAGGAATGAGTAAAGAAGTTGATGTCTATTTAATTATGTACTGTATACAGTTTTGGAACTATACTATCTCAGCAGTGAACAAAATTATGAGGTAATATAATAACATTAAAAATACAAGAAATAGACTTACATTAACACCTTTTAATCAGTAAGTAGATGACAAGTATAGAGTTAGGCTAATGCATATAACTTAGACAAGACATTGAACAAAATCTGAAGCCAAAAAAAAAAAAAAAAAATCAATATCTACAAGTTAATTAACAGTGACAATGGATGCTCTTCTACACATTGTTGTTCATTGAGGAATGCATTTTTACAATGTTTTTCTTCCTAGTTGTAAAATCTCAATTAATCATGGCTTATGAGGTAATCTCGGTTCAAATTGTGGTTCAATTATGGCCCATTTTGGCCTACTGTAACCAATAAATCTAAAACCTAACAATAAAATAAAATTCAAAATTAATTAAAATAAAAAGAAAATTGCCTGGTCCCAATACTTGGTGCTACTTTCACCCCTTTCACTATTTTTTTACTCCATTTGCGCATGATCTCTTATATATGGCTTACCACATGCCTTGCACCATGGTGTGCACGACTTGGGGGTCATGCGCACCACAGAGCAATGCACTGACTGACAGTCAGTGCATTGCTCTGTGGTGCGCATGACCCCCAAGTCGTGCACACCATGGTGTGGCGCATGTGGTAAATTTTTATCATTTTTTTATAAAAAGATAGTAATATTAGAATTTTGAAATATTGAGTTGGTAATTAAAAAAAATTCGGGAATTTATTAGTCAAATCTAGAAAAGACTAATTGCGTTTCTTCATCTAAACGAAGAGAATAAAATTTAGGAATATGGGCATTGCTCCAGATCTTAAAACATGAGCATGATGCTAGTAGTTCTCAATTTATTATAAATTTGTTAGTTCTCGTTAAAGTCCATCGACCCGGCAGTCCGCTCATACGAACCCAGTCCGGTTCTTTACCGGCTCAGCTCGACACCATATATAACAGGTCAGGTCAGACCGGATCTAGAGACAGATCTGGCCTTAGGTTAAAGCCCGCAGACAGCCTGTTGGGCCTATCTTTCTCTGAATACCAATTCCCTAGGGTTTTGTCATTGTCGATCCAGAGAGATATCAGCCGCGCACGCGCTCTCCCTCTCGAACTCTCTCACAGTTTTTTTTTTTTTTTCTTTTTGAGATAAACTGACAGCAGCTGTCAGTGATCTCTCTCACAGTTTCTCTTTCACAAATCCCACCGTTTCTCTCTTTCCTTCTCTTTCCGCCTCCAGACTGCCGCACTCCGCTCCCCCTCCTCTCGCGGCTCCTCACCAGAGAATCGATCGAACCTCCCCACAAGGTATTGCCACTCTTTCTCTTTAGCTTATATCCATTTAATTAAATTTGGGGGAAGCTTCTGCTGTTCATTTACTTTGCCAGTTAACCAATCCAAATTTGTTTACTTTTACATTAAGCTACTTGTTTTTTTTAGTTCTGGATTATTAGTGCTCTGAATTAATTATTTACTTTGTGTAGAGGCTCCAGCAGTGATTTACATACCAATAATATGCAAAAAAAGCATAAAAGAAATTCCAAAAAGCACTGAAAATATAGAGGCTCCAGCAGTATGTGTACAAATTCAATGATTTACATACCAATAATACGGAAATTTTGTCTGATTATCTTTGATACTTATAATTTGTTTTTTTTGGACTTGATTCAACTTACTCAACTTCTTTCCAAATATACATCTGTTTGGTGTCCAGAAAAGATTTACTTTACATCGATTTTACTCTTAAAATTGCAATAGTATTAGTATCTACTCAAACAATGTTTCCTGTCATTTTCTTTTTGTTTCTTGTCTTGGTTTTGATTATGTTAAACAAATAGTATGACAGATTTACAAATTAGTGTTTTTGTAAGATTTTAGACTTTTAGTTATAATGTCTTAGAATTATATGCTTTTAATAACAATGTGTTAAATGAATGCAATTTATAAAGTACCATTTTACCTGTTATTAAAAAAATAAAAATATGTAGCATGTTTAAGGAAAATGTTAGTTTTCTAATTGGTTGGTTTCCAAGGGAAAATGATTTTTTTCTCTACTTCCGATGCATACACAAGCGTATACCTTAATGTCACCGTATATACGTCAAAAGTAGACAAATTGATTATAAGACTGACATTTTTTCTTAAATAGGCCACATATATATATATATTTTTTTAATAGAGACTAAAATGGGTACTTTATAAATTTAAAGTGAATTTTAATAGAAAATACAATAACATGAGCAAATTTGTGAGTTTTTGAAATTTGGAAGGATAAATATGATATTATGAAGTTTAGAGGGAAAATACGTAATTCTGAAGTTTTTTAGGGGTATACATAAAATTTCCCCTAAATAGTAGTCATAAATCCCTTCCTTCTGTTGGATTTAGCTTACCGCATTCCTCTCTCCTCTCTCTCCCTTTTTTTCAGCCATCTCTTGCAAGAAGAGCTTACTCTCTCTTTGATTCGCTCTAATGGCGGCGGCTACGTTCTCCAAGTTGTGTTCTTCGAGAAATTTGGAAAATGCCAAGGAGTTATGCTTAAAACCTCTACAAAACCAGAATGTTCTGAAACTCCCAAGGAGCTTCGCTGTCCACCGTCTTACCAGCACCAAGGTACTTGAAATAATTCTGAAAAATTCTCGTATTTGGTTTTTTAGTTGATAGGAAGCTATCATGCTTAGTGAATTGTGCTTATTTCAGGTGTTAAGTTATCAGAATTCGAAGGGGGGTAGTGGCACGATATATGCGGATAGTAATGAAGGTAATTATTTAATTCTAGTTCTAGTGGAATCGTTTAGCTGAATTTTTTGCGATTGGAAGCTTAACTGAATGTTTCTCTTTTTTTGAATTCAGTGGAAAGGCCATGGAAAACAAGTGATGCGAGGCTGGTGCTTGAAGATGGTTCAATTTGGAGGGCTAAATCTTTTGGTGCAACTGGGACTCAAGTTGGTGAAGTGGTTTTCAATACATCTCTCACCGGGTATTGTATACTTCATTATTTGTTTTTGTCAATGCTACTTGGTACCATAGTGACAAATGAAATATTTGGGTTCGGTTCAGCAGGGTCAAAAGTTCATGATTTGGGAATAATTTGGGTATAATTCGGGAATGATTCGGTCCCACAAGGGAGCAAAAAAAAAATTCACGTTTTTTTCGCGTTTTATTCGCGAATAATTCGTAAAAAAACGTTTTATTCGCGAATAATTCGTTCAACCGTTTTATTCGCCGTTCGGTTCGGAAACCCCAAAAAAACGTTTTATTTGCGAATTATTCGCGAATAAAACAGGAGTCTTGTCACTATGCTCAGTACTTTGCTAATACTGGTTACTTTCACCTTTTTACATGTAGAAGAGAGTAGCACTATAATATAACCACAGAGAAGTATCTTATGTCCGTAGCCATCTATATACCAGTACCAATACCACTGCTTTACTTTTTTGATGCAATACCACTGCTTTGGTTATTAATATATAATATAACCCCTCTCAGATTAGTATTCACAAAGAATATAATTTCAGGTATCAGGAGATTTTGACAGATCCAAGCTATGCCGGACAGTTTGTTCTCATGACAAATCCCCACATTGGAAATACTGGTGTCAATCCTGGTATGTTCTAAATAATCAAAATTGTTGTTTTCTTTTGAATTATTTGAGCAAGTTTGAATTTTCGGAAATGTTATGTTGCAGATGATGAAGAATCGAGTCAATGCTTTTTAGGCGGCCTTATAATAAGAAGCATAAGTATATGGTATTTCTTTATGTAGTTCTTTTTTCTGTGAGCCCATATTTGTAAAAAAAAGTTTTTTTTTTATGTTTTCTAAAAAGTTATCTCTTGTATAGTACTTCAAATTGGAGGTGTACTGAAACCCTTGGTGATTATTTAGCCAAAAGAAACATCATGGGCATCTGTAAGTTTCATCATACCAGACTGTTGTTTATTAACACGAATTTCTACTTTCTACTTCTTTATTAACCTTTTCCATTCTCTCATTCTTTAGATGATGTTGATACACGAGCAATTACACGTAGATTAAGGCAGGATGGTAGCCTTATTGGTGTGTTAAGCACTGATGATTCCAGAACTGACGAGGATCTTCTAGAGATGGCCAAAAATTGGAAGATAGTTGGTAAGTTAGTCTTACTTCTTCCCCATATTATTTTATTTTCTTGACAATATTGCTTCCTCATAGTAATTTATACATTTCTTTATTTGTTTATGATCAGGTGTTGACTTGATTAGTGGTGTTTCTTGTGATGCTCCATATGAATGGTCAGATAAAACAGATTCACAGTGGGAGTTCAAAAGAGATCAACATTCAGCAAATAAATATCATGTTAGTTATCTACTTTATGCCCCTTGTGGTTATCAATTTCTTGCTCGTAGCTTATGCTTTCATAACCTCATTTTAATAAATCTATGTAGGTCATTGCATATGATTTTGGGATCAAGCACAATATCCTGAGACGATTAACCTCATATGGTTGCAAAATTACTGTTGTGCCCTCTACTTGGCCTGCTTCAGAAACACTTAAACTAAAACCCGATGGAGTTCTCTTCAGCAATGGACCTGGTGATCCGGCTGCTGTTCCTTATGCAGTAGAGACAGTAAAGGGCATTATTGGAAAAGTGCCTGTTTATGGTATTTGTATGGGTCATCAACTTATTGGTCAAGCTTTAGGTGGAAAGATATTTAAGATGAAATTTGGGCACCATGGTGGCAACCATCCAGTTTCTGACCTTAGAAGTGGCCGTGTCGATATAAGTGCACAGGTAATCGAGAAATGTTTATTTAATGTAAAAGTGACAACAAGAAGGGGGTTCCAACTCCATTTCTGATACTTTTTGGATTGAACTGTAAAAATGCAAATGCAGAATCACAACTATGCAGTGGACCCAGCATCTCTTCCGGAAGGAGCAGAGGTGACACATGTAAACCTAAATGATAACAGCTGTGCTGGATTGGCATTTCCAAAACTGAAGCTAATGTCTCTGCAGTATCACCCTGAGTCATCTCCTGGCCCACATGACTCCGATCTCGGTACTCATTTTTTTTTTTTTTATGTTGGTTAACATTATTACAACTAGTCATTTTTCTTATTTTGATTTATCTACTTTTCCAGCTTTTGGAGAGTTTGTGGAGCTTATGAAGGCCAACAAAGTGTGATTAGTTTGTAGTTTTTCTTGGTATGCACAAGTAAAACTAGTTAATGGTTTGTAAGAATCGTGTGATTGGATAATTCGGTACTCTAAAAGGAATAACCATGCTACTGGCCGATTAGACTGTTCCATTTTTATATACTGATTAAAAGGTGTTAATGGAAGTCTATTTCTTGTATTTTTAATGTTATTACCTCATAATTTTGTTCACTGCTCTTCAAGTGCTGAGATGTTATAGTTCCAGAAACTGTATACAGTACATAAATAGGAATAACGTTGTTTTATTGATATGCATGGCAGTTTGTTGTGCACATGTCAGCTTAGATGAGGTTGGGTTTGACAATGTTACTATGCTCTAGAAGGAACCGCACCCGTTCTAGTTATTAGACTCGATGTCATGATGGATCAGTTCCGCATCATATCTTAATTATTTTTTTTCTAGCTCATTTTTGGATTTTATAACGAATTTTGGCTTATGCTACAATAGCACAAGACGTTTTGTGCTATCACTTTGAAAAGATTGACTTCAAACGATAAATATAATCCAATAAAACTGATTTACTTTGTCATTGATGTATTTACATGTAAAATTTATAAATTTTTTAGTTATTTAATATAAAGTGGTCAAAAAATGATGGAAAATGAATATATTAAAATTAACTTAAAAATCATTATTGTTTTACCACTTGACTTTATACTAAATTAATTTGAAAAAAATTTATAAATTTTGCCTGTAAACACATCAATGACGAAATAGAACGATTTTAATGGATTAGTTCGTCGTTTGAAGTCAATCTTATAGTTTTTCAAGGCAATTGCATGAAACATCTTATGCTATCCATACATAGCACCTTATCCAAACTCTTTTATAACAATCCAAAATTTATTTCATATTAATTTTTTATTCATTTTTGGAAATATATCAAAATTTTAATATGTTGTTTGCATTTTTCGAATTATATCCGTGTTATATAAGATTTCCGAATTTTAAATTTTGTTGAATTATTTTAAAATTATGAACTTGCTAATATGATCGAGATGATCATGATGATTGCTACCATATCGTAATTTTGAGTGTCAAAGAACGTGAGAAAAATTCATTGACGTTTATACTTAGGCGTCAAAGGAGGCTTTGTCTTGCCAATTCGTTGTTTGAAACTATTTTGATAAATTTTGAAGTTAAGTTCATCATCCGAGTATATTTGAATGTTTGTTAGAATAGCCTATTCTGAATAGTCTAACTCCAACTTATACAATAGTCTAACTCCAACTTATACAATAGCCTAACCCAACTAATTATTAGAATAGAGAATAACAAACTATTCTAGTTAACTTCAATTTTTTAGTGCCAAACCAACCGTAGAATAGCCTAACCCCAAAACATGAAATTTGTAGTTCTTGTTGTTTGATTTTGAATCACCCAAATCGAAGTTCGGATGACAAAGTTATCGCCAAAATACGAACATGCACCGAGCTGATGCCAAGGCCACATGAGCCCGGCCATGCGAACCACATGACAAAGCTGCATGGCGAGAAGTCCATAACACCGAAGCAGTTATTTTCAATCCAGTTCAGTTATTACCTTCCATACCCATAACCTCAGAATTTTTTTTATAAACCATAATTAAAAACAATATTTTTACGAAACCAATATGATTATTTTTTTTTTTTACAAAAACCATAAGGACCGAAATGACATTTCGGTCTGGTTCCTTTTTGGATTTTCTGTGGTGGTTCATATGAAAACTTGTGAAACCAGTACCACAGAAAATTAAAAAAGAGAAACGGACCGAAATGACATTTCGGTTCTTATGATTTTGTAAAAAAAAAAAATCATGTTAGTTCCGTAAAAAAAAAAAATTTAATAATAGTTTATAAAACAAATTCATAACCTCGGGCACACCTAGCACGTCCCTAGACCCTTGAGGAGTCTATTTACATCCCGAAACGAAGAGAAACACATCAATCATTGTATCTATGCCTACGAGAGGCTACTTTTCTTTCTCTAGGGTTGTTGTGTGAATCTCGTTTGCACTTGATTTGATTTCATTATGTATTTTATATTGTATTACTACTCAACTTGGTGAGTGTATAAAACTCCTATCACTCAGGTGATGGCTACAACAAGTCGAGATCATGAGGGTTAACCAACTAGGAATAAGATACATGCATCTAGACCTACGACAAATGCCAAAAGGAATGTACCATTTGTTTCAAACTTAGGAGTATTGAGATCTATAGACGAATGTCGTGTTCTCTTGCCTTACTAGTGAGGACACCCGATTATGCAACAACGAAGGGTTATAATGAAGGATGTAACTATGAAGTTAGATCCATTTAGTCTCGGTACGTAGTTTGGGCTATTCATGGAACTTATTGCATCTTATTAGGATAAAGTTAGGGTAAGCCTTAATCAGATTCTTAGTTAGATAGGGTATTGTATCGCACAAAAGTGAGCAATACTAATTTGAATTAGAAACCTTCAAATTGCAATAAAAATTCAAGCAATGAAAAGATTAATTAAGTCGGATTTCACTATGACGATAGCTTAAACCCTAAGAATTTACATCTCATAATTCTCTTGATTGATCAACTTTATGATTTAATTGAGTAATTTAGTGTTTAAACAACAAAACTCCATAATAAATTAATAATCGTTTACTTTAGATAATTGAACGAATAGAACTTAATTGGTTGATCAAAATTGTTTATGTGGATCGAGACAACGATTTATACCACATGACAGGATTATGCACTTATAATCTCATTGCATAGTTGAAATTTGAGTTACAAATTTATAAGCAAAATTTCACCCATTATAGTTTCAGGAGCATAGGGATGAATAAGCAAATTAGAGGTGCTAAACACTCCTATGAATTGAAAAGTTACATTTTTGTCCTTTAAAAGTTCTATTTAAAAAAAAAGTAATACTATTAGTTCTCATAAAATAGAATTACAAGATACTTATTTAGCTCTCCAATTTCAATTTTTTTTTATTTCATCCTGCATAAGATCATTAACTATAGTACATGTTCTGAAATTCCAACGCTTATTTTATTTTATTTTTTTGGTTAAAGCCCGTAGGCTAATTCCAACTCTTATTAATTATCGAGATAGGAGTAGGTCCGATGAGCATCGGACCTACTTTTGGTTTTAATTAGTTCCAACACCGTCCGATTAGTATCAAGATCTGTGCGCACGTAAATTAAAGCAAACATGCACAAATTTTAATACAGAATGCATGCATCTTAATGTTGATTAGACTGTGATTAATTATCACATACAACCGAGCAATAATCTACGTATTAGATCTGTTTTTTTGGACGGCCTCACAAAAGGTATCGATTGAAGGAAACGTTAATTTATGAAATAAAATAATTTCATATGTAAATATTATTTTACATTCATAAAATTTAGAGCACTAATAAATATTTTTTCAAAACATTAAGTATATATATACAATGGTAAAAAAAATTAATCATGTATTAATTTACTCAGATCGCAACGTTTGTTTATATTGAGACTTGCGGAATTGTCTTCTAGATGATTTGAAATTGTTTCTTTTTAGACATGGTTACGGAAACGACTGACAATAACTCTGTAAATATTCATCAATTGAATTATTGACTTAATTGATGAGACAAAGAACACTTTGGAAATCAAATTAAGCAACAAAAAAAAAAAAGCTTTTTTAATTTGCTCGGATGAAAAAACCAAGGGAAGAAATGTCACTCGTTACTCAGGACAGCCTCCAACTGAGATCAGACAACGACTCTTTTCTTAGTTTAGAAGGATCAGACTTCTCTGACTATCTGCGTGATAGGGCTGCCTATGATGCTATTGATGCAGTAGCTGATTTTCTTCAAGTTGATTCACCCGCTGACGTTGTTTCTAGTGTAGTGGTTATAAGTGATACTTCTTAGTTTGCTTATTTGTTTCTCGGTTTTGTATAATTCTATCTTTCTACTTGCAAAATCTTATGCATTCTACTTGCGTTTATGTACTGTTGGTTTTTCTTTTAGTTAGACTTTTGTTTCAGAGACTATAATTCTCCGCTTTTGTATGGACATGATAGTTTCGTAATGAAATGGGTGGTATAACCACTTTTATCAAAAAAGAAAAATGTCATCCGTGATACTTTAATATTCGTGCTAAACAGATGATGATTATATTGTATATAATTATAGATAGTATCCAAAATGCTAATGTTTTAGAGCTTCTAGAAGGCAAATAAGAATTATTCATATGGGTGGTATAACCACTTTTAGAGTGCAATAAAACGCGTTTCTCCCTTTACTGGTTTTTTGCATCGGTGGAGCTGTTTTTTTATAAAATCCAACTCCTTGTGTTAAAATATTAAAATTAGTTCTAATATTTAATAAAAATTCCAATAATTTTGTAAATTTAAAAGTTGTAGCGCAGAACAGGTGAATTTTGCTTTATCAATATTCGTGCGATAGAAAACCCAGGCGCACTCGAATTTTTCACCGATGCACTATTCCAAAAGTTCCTCCTTTAGCATGTCCACGGATCTCTATCCCAATCCTCCGTCCCCAATCAATCCTCACCGTCCATTCTAACCCCAATCCAACGCTCCATAATCTCCTCAAATGAAAACGAACCCTCCCCCCAAAATTTTCAGGTAAATCTTTTAACAGACTGATTTTGGCTTCATACAGCGCAAGGACTATAGAAGTAAAACGACACTGCACATGGTTATCGCTCTGCATGAAGCCAAAGTAGCTCTGTCAAAATCTCCACCCAAATTTTCCCAATTCCCTCCCTCTCGCCTCAGCACAACCTCTCTCTATATAAACCCACCAAATCCCATTCTCTAATCACGACCTTCTCTCTCTATCAAACCCTCAGATTCAAATTCTCTACTAATCTGCCATGGCGCGTACAAAGCAAACTGCTCGCAAGTCGACAGGTGGCAAGGCGCCACGCAAGCAACTCGCCACAAAGGCGGCCCGCAAGTCAGCACCGGCCACTGGTGGTGTCAAGAAACCCCATCGCTTCAGGCCTGGCACAGTGGCCCTTCGTGAGATCAGAAAGTACCAGAAGAGCACTGAACTGTTGATCAGGAAGCTCCCTTTTCAGAGACTGGTAAGGGAAATCGCTCAGGATTTCAAAACCGATCTGAGGTTTCAGAGCTCTGCTGTTGCTGCGTTGCAAGAGGCAGCAGAGGCGTATCTGGTTGGGTTGTTTGAGGACACGAATCTGTGTGCGATTCATGCCAAGAGGGTTACGATCATGCCAAAGGATATACAGCTTGCTCGTAGGATTCGTGGTGAGAGAGCTTAGATTTGTAGTTTGTTTAGTTGTTAGATGGTTTGAAGGAAAACATGGTTGTATTTTTGTGGTTTGGTTTTGAATATTAAAGAATATCTTCATTAAATGCTTCATTTCTGGATACAATTTTCTTCAGATTTAACTAGTCAGAACAATTTCCTGGTAAATGTTCAATGCAAGGTTCTTGTTTGATGAAATGCCTGAGAGAGTGTGGTATTGGCATTCTAGAACCTATCATTGCCTTAGTTACTTTTGGATTGCCTAAAGTAACTCAAAATTTGAGTTTAGATCTGAACCGTTTGATTAACATATGGGACAATATGGTACTTTAATATTCGTGCTAAACAGATGATGATTATATTGTATATAATTATAGATAGTATCCAAAATGCTAATGTTTTAGAGCTTCTAGAAGGCAAATAAGAATTATTCATAAAATTTGCACATAACATGCGCAGCATTTACAGGAACGATTTAATCATTTAAAAATGTATTTTAGTGACAGCTGGTCCGAAAGCCATTTAATTGTATTTTTTTAAAAGATTGCGGTGGTTTTAGTCTTAGTGATTGTCAAGTCACACTCGTCAAAAACATGGAATGAGATCACCTGCCCCCGGGGGCAGGAAATTCCTGCCCCTAGAGTCACTGTCGGGTGGGGCCGAGATCACTTTTAACATTTAAATTTCTGCCCCTAGAGTCACCTCGGACCCACCGGCTGTGACTGTAAAGGCAGGAATTTCCTACCCCCAGGGGGGCAGGAGATTCGGTCTCCAAAAACATGGCGTTTTTGGCGTTCGGTCCTTGAAGAAGCGTCATTTTATTTATAATATAATATTTGTCACGTCCCCATCACAGTTTTTGACTAATTAGTGACCAGTATAGTTTCTTAATATGTATATTCACAACTGTGTGATTTTTTTAATCAAAAATTGCCTTTAAATATTCTGTTATATTTAGAAACTTTAATGAATATTTTGATCATATTTCTCAAATTAATCCAACCTTTTGTTTTCTAAAATGGAAAAATCGTACGAATGTTTTAATTTGGAGTTCGTCGTATATCAAATTTCTTTAATTTAGATGTCATCTGATATTTGATCAAAAGGCCATTTTATGAACAATTATAAATTTAATATTATTTGATTAATAGTAAGCATGTATAAAATGTTATCAATTTTTTATGCGTACGATATGCATAAAGTTAGTCTGCATTTTCTACCTTCCAATTATAAAAATATAAATTATCAGTTATATTTGTTGTTTATAAATTCAAACCTAATATATCGTTGACATAATAATGTAAAAAAGTATTTTCCATTATTAGGATTTTGGGAGAGGTAGAAATTAAAGAGAAAGAGATAAAGAGATAAATTTATGAGAAAGAGAATTGTATTCAATTTAACTGTTAAATACATAGAATACAATGGATTATTTAAGACAAAATATATTCTCTAAAAAAGAGAAAACTAATAAGAGTAAATCCGTAAAATTATACATAAATCGACTTTCTATATAATTAAGCCTTTCATATTCTAAGCCTGTTTTTTAGTTTAGCGCGCAACTTTTAATTGCTAATTATAACAGAGACGTTCAAATCGATGTTAAGATAAAATTCTACAAAATAAGAACTCTTCAAAGTAGAAACACCGTCTCCTACTTGTCAATGATCAAATTAAATGCTAGACCAGGTCTATATCTAGGCGGCAAATGAGAAAACCAGAAGTAGGTGCCCTGTTTTCCGGTTAATATTTTAACAGAGGATTTATTACTTTATGCAGCGCACGGATTATCGAATCAAAACAGCGCTGCGTACGGTTATTGCGCTGCATGAAAACAAAAGTGTTTTCTTAAAATCTTTTACCCCGTTTTACAGTCGGTTCACTAAAGATCGGATCCAGCTACTAATTTCTTCTAAGAAAAGGAAAAAATACGCTTCCCTTCCTCCGTACGTTAAAGTATGTTACGGGTGTCATATGTGTGGTTCAGGGGCTTGCTACATATATACACACATAATTTTCTTCACAGAAATTCATCTATCAATGTAGTATGAAAAGGAAAGCACTAGCCAAAACCGTCTCCTCCTCGTAATCCATTCCGTATTGCGGGTCGATTACATCTGGAGTTCCATGATTTGCTACACTATAATTATAAAATACTTTGTCACAAACTCTTAGAAATGATTTCCTACTTTTTATCTTTTCAGACCTTGTGAGAGAGAAGGAAAAGGAGAAAACCATTCTCTTCCTTTCTCTCTCGTACCTCTAACCTCGGTTCCTTCTCAACCAACGCGATAAAACCCTAGATTCGATTTTTAATCGATCGATCGAGTAATCAGTCGAAGGAGATGGATTCCGACGAAGATATGCTTGACGCGAGCGATTCCGAGCTCATGTATGATGATGATTTGTACAGCGATGATGGATGCGGGAGCGATAAGATTGATGGGGATTACGAAAGCGAGGATTCCCAAAGTTTTCTGACAAGGCGAGATCAGGTTGAAATTGAGTTGATTGATATATGATTTGAGATATAGTTTAATTTTTGCTTCAATATACTCGAATAATTTAGTGTGTATTGGATTGATGTTGTGCTTGTTTAGTTTATTTGTTAGCATGAACCCTTTGATTGATCAAACTTTAGTTTCTAGTTATGAATCCTAGTTCATTATATTCTGATGGCTGTTTCTGAGACTACATATCAAGGATTGATTTTGTTTAGGCCATGAATATCTTATCTGTACAAAACATTTCAGAAAACTACTTACTGTTAAATTGGTGATTTTTCACAGATGATGATACTAACATTTTGCACATGCATAATTATTTTTTTAGCTCTTGAATAGAAAATAGTCTAATAAATGAAATTTTGTTGGGGCAGAGATATAATATACTAAAAGAGGAGGAAATACGCCAACGTCAAGAGGAAGACATTTCTAAGGTTTCTGGAATCCTCTCCATCTCTAGAGATGCTGCATGCATTCTTCTTCGTCACTATAAATGGTTAGTGTATATTTCTTTATGTACTAGGAATGAAATAGTGTTGGCATGAAATAATGTTTTTTGGAGGCTCTTGGCATTTCAACTTCGTAATTTTTTTTTTATTGCATTTAGGAATGTGACTAAGGTACATGATGAATGGTTTGCAAATGAGGAGTCAGTTCGTAAAGATATCGGATTGTTGGAAGAGCCAGTTGAAATACCCAATTCTACGGAAGTAAGTATCTACTATACTATTAAATTTGTTTTTTGCTGAAAGCAAAAATAAAAATAAAAAATGTTGCTACTTACTGTTCACTTGTTTGTACTCTATTTATTTTTGGGGCAATTTCATGTATACCCCTTAAAAACCTTGAAGTTAAGTATTCCCCCCTCTAAAATTCATAATATTATATTTACCTTCTAAATTACATATTTTTATTTTTTAATAAAGGATAAAATGGGTACTTTATAAATTTAGAATGAGTTATAATAGAAAAGCCAATAAATTGGGTAAATTTGTGAGTTTTTTAAATTTAGAAGGCTAAACATAATAATGTGAATTTTAGAGGGGAAATACTTAATTTTGAGGTTTTTGTGGGGTATACATGAAATTCCTCACTTATTTCTATGTATATGTGGCTCTTATGGCTTTCTTTTGGCGGCAGCTAAAATGTGGAATATGTTTCGAGGCATTACCTTCTAGTAACATGCGTGCTGCTGCTTGTGGTCACCACTACTGCATCGAATGCTGGAAAGGTTTGTTTTTTGTGTTATTTTTTTGGCATTTCCAATATATGCTAGACTTGCAATAGACAGATATGCTGGAATGGTTAGTGTTGAGCAGCCCCTTGCTTGGGATATGTTTCACAAGACAGATATGTTTTTGGTGGCAGGTTATATTGTTGCATCAATAAAGGATGGACCCATTTGCTTGGGATTGCGGTGCCCTGAACCATCTTGCAACGTTGCTATAGATCATGATATGATAAAAAAAATAGCCTCGAGTGAAGATCAAGAGAAGTATTCTAGATTTTTATATCGATCATATGTTGAAGACAATAGAAAGGTACACTGTACAATTACAAGTAGCGTTGTTCATTGGTTCATTGGTTCGGTTTGGTTAAAACCAAAATAAAATAGGCAAACCAAAATTTTATTCGGTTTTCAAAAAGGAAAACCAAATTTTATTCGGTTTTCAAAAATACAACCGAACCGACCGAAATAAACTTATCAACCGAATTAAAAACGAACCGAAATAAGAAGATTAATCATAAAAATAAACATGTTTGATAATTTTTTGAATTATTTTAAGATGCATTTAAAATTTTTGTTTGGTTCGGTCTAACTGGTTTTAAACCAATCCAAGCAATATGCATTATGTCTTAATTTTTGAATTTTTTTAACTGTTTGGTTCGGACGGGGGACGGGTTTAAAAAATTCAGGTCGGGTCGGTGTAACTGGTTTTAAAAATTCTAAACTGAATCGAACAGTTAAACCGGGAAAACCAGACCGTTTAATCCGAACTATTTCAGTTTGGTTCGTAACTGATTAAACCGGACCAATGAACACCCCCAAGTACAAGAAGCAATTTTCCAAGGATGTGAGATTGGTTCAGTTTGGTTATTTTTGAAAAATTAAATCTCATGTTCTTGATATTGACTTAGATAATGCAGTCGTATACAGGTAAAGTGAATACTTGTGCTCAGTTTATTTAGTTATCATGTTTACTGATTTGGCCATGAAAAATACTGAACTGATTGATGTTTAACCAAATACGCAATTTTATTCAACTGAATTCAGGCATTTTGACTTGTTTACTCTTGATCTTTACAAGTATCTATATATTTTTTCCTCGTGTTAGATAAAATGGTGCCCTGGACCTGGTTGTGAAAATGCAGTGGAGTTTTTTCTTGCTGACAGTAACAATGATGTCATGTGCAACTGCGCTCATTGGTTTTGTTGGAATGTAAGTATCATGACACCCAGTATCAGTAACACCTTAACAGTATCAACCCTGACATAGCAAAAGATTAAAAGTTATAAGAGTTTTCTTATCAGAACTTGACTTTTGAGGCTCAATTAGTCACCATGTTATCCATTAATGAAATAAATGTACTGGTAGGGAAGTGCCATAACTTTGTGTTGTTTAAGGCTAAATTGGTCACTATGTTTTCCATTATAATTTTACAGTGCACTGAGGAGGCACATCGTCCCGTGGATTGTGAAACTGTCACCAAGTGGTTGATTAAGAACAGTGCTGAGTCTGAGAACATGAATTGGTGAGTTACTTCTTTATTATTCCCTTTTAATACACGCTCCTGTTTTACTGTTAACAAGTTTCTCAATACTTACTAATAGTTAATCTTTGTTATATGATGTTTAGGATTTTGGCAAACTCAAAGCCCTGCCCAAAGTGCAAAAGACCAATCGAGAAGAATCAGGGATGCATGCACATGACCTGTACCCCTCCTTGTAGATTTGAGTTTTGCTGGTACAAATTTGATTTTTTAATTTCTGAAACTTGGAGGTTTGACTGTGTGCAAGTTCTTTGGAGTAATAACAGAGCTTATGTTTGCTTTAATAGGTTGTGTCTTGATTCATGGCAGTCTCATGGAGAGAGAACTGGTGGATTTTATTCCTGCAACAGCTATGAGAGAGCCAAGAAGGAAGGAGTGGTATGAAAATAATGATGAGAAGAAAGAAAACTGTTCTTTCTATTGTTGATTTTTTATTTAATTTCTTGATGTGAACACGGTGTAATTATATTTTCTTGCCTTTTGCAGTACGATGAGACTGAGAAAAGGAGAGAGATGGCCAAGAACTCCCTTGAAAGATACATGCATTATTATGAGCGCTGGGCCTCAAATCAGTCGGTATGTTTCTTAATTAAGGATTTAGTCATAGATTTATACTTACAGTCAAAATTACTCGTTCAAAAATTTCTGGTATTTATAGAATAGATTATTAAAAGAGCCCAATTGAACATTCTTCTTTTCTTTCTCCTTTTACACAGTCGAGGCAGAAGGCTATTGCAGATCTGCACTCTATGGAAACAGAAAAGGTAGATTTTTTGGTTGTCTTCTAATAGAATTTCAATTTATTGACTTTGGAACTTGCTATCTGTCTATGGATATTGCAATTTGGCAGTAATAAACTGTTCATTTTACTGAATAATTGCATTTCGGATAAAGGAGGAGGGTCGTGATAAGGCGTGGCGAGCCAACGCTCAAAAACAGCCTCTTTATGGAAATGAACCCAATCTGATTATGACTCCGATTGGGTTTCATTTCTAGCCTACCCCAACTTGTTTGGGACTAAAGGCTTGGTTGTTGTTGTTGTAATATTGCACTTCGGATATTAGGTTTGTATATGAATTGCATGATTTGTTTGGTGACGTTTACTATGTATATTCTTTCAATGTGGTTGCTTTTTATAGATTCAGAAGTTGAGTGAGATAATTAGAGAACCAGAGACTCAACTCAGATTCATAATTGATGCTTGGCAACAGGTTTTTTAATACTCTCTACCTTTTTTATTTGAAAACACATCATTTTTTATTTGTAGAAGATAAATATTTTTTATTTGCACCTTTTTTACAATTTTGCACTTGTTGCACAGATTGTGGATTGTAGGAGGCTTCTAAGATGGACTTATGCATACGGATTTTATATTCCTGATAAAGAAACAGCTAAGAAACAGTTATTTGAGTATCTTCAAGGTATACTTTTTGTTGCAGATAAATAATTTATTTCAGTACCACCACCTACTAATATGCTCCATCTGTTATTACCTAGAACTGTTATGCTTAGTCTGGTACAAGTAGCATCTGTTTATTAGTAGGGGTGTTCATTGGGTTGGTTTGGTACTTTGGTTAAAACCACATTGAAATAGTCAAACCAAAATTTTATCTGGTTTTGGAAAATATAACTGAACCAACCAAATTGAACTTGTCACCCGAATAACGAGTGAACCAAAATAACCAAAGTTAATTTCGTTTTGTTTGGTTGAACCAAAATATGAGAGATTAAATTTTAGAAGGTCAAAACTCAATACACACAAATGCATTTAATAATCATAGAAATAATTAAGAATTTTATATAAAAAACTGAACCATGTAGAGTTCGGTCGGTTCGGTCTTTTTGGTTTTGAAAAATCTAAACTGAACCAAATATACAAAACCGAAGTAATTCAAATATTCAACCGAACCGATCGATTTAAAACCAAAAACTGAACCATTTATTCCAAACTTCTTTGGTTCGGTTGAATCTAAATTAATCAGACCCAATGAACACCCCTACTTATTAGTATACAGCCACAGGATGTGAATTTCAAAGGTAACACAACTACACAAGCAAGTAAAACAACAATAAGTAAACAATAAAAAAATAATCCAATCAGACACATGGACAAACTAAAAAGCACAAGTCGGTGATATTTGCTCTTACATTATCTATTTTGGTTCAGGCGAGGCAGAGGCGGGTTTAGAGAGGCTGCATCAGTGTGCAGAGAAGGAGCTACAAGATTATTTCTGTATGGAGAAACCCTCCGACACCCCCATCTATGAAAATTTCAGCCAATATCGAGTTAAGCTCTGCGGTCTGACAAGGTATTGCTACAATCCTTTTCCAATGTCAGTAAAAGAAATCATTGGTAATGTAAGAGAAAAAAGCAAATCCTAAATTCTTCAGTTTTGCATCCCTGGTGCTGTCTTTGAAGGAATCTTAGTGCCACACAACTAAGGGTGTCAAACCCTTACCCGTTAAGTTAACGAAAAAACCTTACCCAATTAGCTAATGGAAAAACCTTTTCCAATGTCAGTATAAGAAACCAATATAGAGTACCCAAGATCAGGATAGACATAACAAAAGAGAGAAACAATCCTAAATTTCCAGTTAGCGTCCCTGGTGGTGTCAACAGGTACGAAACGGGTTGGGTGGAAGCATTTTCATACCCTTACCTGTTAAGTTAACGAACAAAAATTTACCCTTACCCTTACCTGATTAGCTAATGGAAAAAAAAACTTGCCCGTACGTGTCTTATCAAATACGGTACGGATCAGGTAAATGGATAAAAGGGTGCCATTGAATAGATATATATGAGCCATGAATAGAACTAATATCCTAACATGCATCATCCTCACATAAATATATCTATATATATATAATTTTATAATTTTTATTCTTAATAATTACTGTATAGGGTAACGGGTACAAAATAGTCTTTATCCTTACCTGTACCTCTGTTAGCTAACGAAAAAAAATATTATCCGTACCCTGATTACCATTAGCAACCCTACACACTATCTTACCTCAAAACACTGTAAAAAATAATTATACTGTTAAAAAAAGCTAGTACTTGAAAATAATTAATATTTGCTAAATTTGATGTATTTAATATCATGGATTCTCTTTCCCGACAGTGTTACAAAGAACTACTTTGAGAACCTGGTGCGTGCACTTGAAAATGGTTTAGAGGACGTGGACAGCTCCAGTAGCCAGACCTCCACTTCCAAAAACGAACCCACCAAAGGTAAAAGTGGAAAGAACAAGAACCGTACCACTCCAGCCGGTGTAACTGTAGAAGAGCACTGGTCCTGTGATCGCTGCACCTATGCCAATCCTGCTTCCTCTGACAGATGCCAGATGTGTCAGCATCAGGTATAAAAAGGGTTGATTCGGGTGGGGCTGTAATTTATGGCTGTGGTTGGATACATCAATGTACATAAAACTGTAAACAGTAAACAGCTGTTGTCTAGTCTTTTTGGTGCGGTTGGTTAGGAGGCGTGGAAGGGAGAAACTTGAAATTTACATAATGGAATGTTATGTTACTATCTTTTGTTGGAAGTTGTACTCCTAAACTAGTTTATTAACTCCAAAGTAATGTGGGCTTATATTATATAATATATTTTGATGCTTTTGCTCTCCTTTTAAATGCAATTGTTGTTTGTTTTTCCTTGTAATTTCCTATGGAACCTGTATGAAAATCTTCGACGTGTTGCCAACTAATTTCATTTCATTCATTCATCATTCATCCTCTCTCTCTCTCCATTTCTGATCTAACATAATATGAAATTGAGCACGAACAAAGTACACTGCAAGTTGAGAAGGAAAAACATGATGTGATTATCATGTTGTGATTTAGTCATGTTATGTTATGTTACGTGATTAAAAGTTATTGTTATGTGATGTGATTGATTGAGTTATTTTTATGCGATGTGACTGATTGTGGCTAATTATTATTTTTAAATTTAAATTAGTTAAAAAAAATAATAACAAAAATATTAAAAAATAAAAAAATGTTACTTAATAATTATAACTATAAATAATGTTTAAAAAATTGATCACGTAAAACACGTTACGTGACTTTGCAAGAAACAAATAATGCAAACCTGAATGCAAACCTGGGCCCATGAAAGAACCCGAAGCCTAACAATAATATAGCAGCTAAAAATGCTCTACTTCTCTGGATCCCCAACTGACAAGCAGGTCCCATATATTCATTTCAATTATACATTTCGTAAGAAAAGCTAATTAACAGGGGAAGATCAAAATTTATGCATTAATTGCTATGATAATTAGTAGACAATTTAAATAATTTGTGTTGTCAACAGTGTAATTATGAAATACTTTTAGATGTCATTTGGCAAAGAAAAATGATTGGTGAAAGGAGGGGTGTTCATCAATTGAATTCAGTTAAAACCGAAATAAAATAGACAAACCAAACTTTTATTCATTTTAAAAAATACAACCGAACTAATTGAATGAATTTATCAACTGAAATAAAAATGAACCGAATAAACCGAACTAAATTTCGGTTTGTCCGGTTAAACCGAAATAAGAAGATTAATTATAAAAATAAATATTTTTTTTTGTTAATTTTTTGAATTTTTTTAAGATGAATTTCAAAATTTTGTTTGGTTCAATGTAACTGGTTTTAGACCGAACCAAACAATATACATTATATCGTACTTTTTGATTTTTTTTAAATGTTTGGTTCGGACAAAGAACGGATTTAAAAATTTCAGTCAATTCGGTCTAACCGGTTTTAAATTTTTTAAAATGAATTATTAAACATTTTAAAAATGAACCGAACTGTTTAAACCAAATTCTCTCATTTCAGTTTAAAACCGATTAAACCAGACCTGATAAACACCTCCAAGTAGGGGTGAAAATAGTATGGATAATATCTGATCCGTATTAGAAAAATTAGATGTGGGTATCCGATATCTAAATATCCGTGTGGATATGAATACCAATATTATTTTACTTTCTAATTATCCGTATCCGAATAGATATATACCATATAGTTTAATATATATTATGAAAAAATTATGTTATTCACCATTATAATTAGATAAATATTATGAACTTTAGTACTTTTTAATAATATTTTTATATATTTTTTTAATAAATATCCTATCAGATCCGCATCCGTATTCGGAAAATTAAAAAGATATGGATATGATTTTACCAGTGTTGTAAAAAATAGTCATTTATACCGATTAATCGGGCGATTAGTCATTAGCGGCGATAAAGTCAATTTTTATGTGTTGTTACCAAAATAACAAAGAGTGGTCACAACATGCGAATGATCACACCGTGAACAACTCGTACCCTAACCGAATGCACCAAGACCAAATGTGGTGTGACCTGTCACAATATTAGTCACATTTAATCATATTAAACTATATTATTTTCATAATTTAAATTTATTTATTGTAAATAATTCAAAAAAATTCTCAAAAAATATGGAACGATTGTTGGACATTTTTAAATGAAGAACTAATGTTGGCAAAAAAACGTGTCATGTGGTATCTCACATCTTAGTGTGATTATGTATGTCGTGCCGTGCCGTGTTTTTTACATAGAATTAGTCACGATACACAAATGGTCACATGACGCGACACACGAGTCATGACACGTAACCGATACATGTGACGTGACGTTCTGTATCGTAACAGTTCTGTATCAAAGCTAGCTCTGTCGTGCTATTTTTCCACTCTAATTATTGCCTTGATGAGTATTGTTAAAACGGGTTTGGAGCATGTCCGAAGGCCTTCGGACTGGATTCTCTATCCGAAGATTTTCTACGTGGAATTATAAATAGTAAAAATTCAATGTGTGCCTACGGGCTTTCTTCTCCTCTTAGATTTTGCTAAATTTGAGTGCTTTACTGTCTCGTCAGTAGATCGTTTTGGGGCATTGGCTTTTACCAAATTCGGAAAATGAATTATATATATCTGGCACTATTCCAAACAATAATAATTTATTTTTAATTTGGATCATTCGTACAATCTACCAGCTTCTTCACCTACCGAGCTTCATGTTTTAATAAGAACACCTCCTTCAATGGTATAACAGGTATTCGACAAAATTCCCATCTGAGTACTTTTGAATTACTCCCAGTAAAAATGGACAAATGCCTTCGAAGAATTCATGAAGAACACACACTCACACACGAAGTGCTTCTTCTTTGTAATACACATATTGTTACTTTGTTCCATAATTTGTCTGACGGACTGTAACTCACACCCATTAGAAATCATCTCACATAGAAAATGTAATGCCTTCTTAATTTGAAGTGTCTTGCACAGTCAATGAGAATGCTAATTTGTAAATGCATTTCTTCAGCATGGAAGCTTTATCTAAGCTTGCCCCATTAGGAACAACTTTGTTCCATATAGACGGCACACTCCGTGATTCTGACCCCATTACACATTTCGTGAAATGCTTCAGGAGGTATCTTATTTGCAGATCTCTTTAATTTCTCTTTGCATCCATCTTGCTGTCGTTTAATTCTTCCAATCTTAGGATTAAACATGCCAGATAAACTATGCATGAGTTAAGACTTACTTATATTACTTCAATTCATTTCTCTCTGTTGTTATGAAAGGCTTGAAATAATAAGTAATAATAACAATATAAATATTAGTTATTATTACTTAAATTTATTTCAACTCTTCTTCACGGTGATTAATATCAATATATTTAGAGAGATTTTATATCAAGATTCATTTTTGTATCTCAATATATTTTGTATTGATAAATATCATTAATTATCTTTCTAGTGTACTCCAAATAGATTTTTTTTTTTTTTACAAATTAAATCAACATTCCATATTCAATTATTTATTCATTTTTATTTTTGAATTTTGTTAATTAGTATTTTGTATCCTAAAGTTCCTATAACTCAATTATCCAACAATTATTTGAACTTTTTGCGTACTTTATCCTAAAGTTCATATAACTCAATTATCCAACAATTATTTGAACTTTTTGATACTCAATTCCTCATTCTGGCTCTGGGTCAGTATTGTAAAAAAAAACTGTTTAGACCGATTAATTGGCTGATTAGTCGTTAGCGACAGTTAAACTATCACATATTTTTCCAACTAATCGGCTGATTATTTCGATTATAATCTATTATTAATTTACTATCACTACTACATAATGCATATTTCTATTGGATTAAAACTGAATGTAGTAACGAATTCTCTGTCACTAGAGACCAACACGATAGAAGAAACACCAATACTTCTATCGGTTACATATCTAATTCCTCTGATGCTGTTCTCATTCTACACAGTAGTACTGCACTGTATCCTATTTCTACCAAACCGTTACGATTTTTTTCCGACTAATCGTCCGATTATTCTCAATTAATTGTTTGACAATATCCTGTCCGTCCGACAAACACATACCGTTATTTACAGGTTTTACCACTATCCGCTCAGTTTCAACCCCCAAGTGGAAGAAATTGAAAAGAAATGATTTAAATTGACCTCTATTACTATTTACTCGTGTGATATTATTTAAAGTGAAAACTTTTTGTTTTTGAATATTCAATTGAACCTTGATCGGAGACAACTCGGGTAAAGATTTAACAGAGCAGTTTGGCTTCATACAGCTGACGAACTATAGAATTAAAAAAGCGCTGCTATGATTCGTGCGCTGCAGGAAGCTAAACTTACTCTGTTAAAATATTTTACCCCACAACTAAGCGTCACTCTCGCTGAAGAGCAGAGAGAAGCACTTTCTAAGCTGCCATGGAATCCTTCGCTTTCTCTACCACCTCTTCTCTTCAATCCCGTTTCTTCGTAAATCTCTTCAACCTCCCCGTTCAATCTCCGCCGTTCGTTCTCCCTCTATTCAGATCAGTCGGAGGCGGAGCAGCTCGTTCTCCGCCCTCGCTTTGCACCGATCGGATCATGACGTGGTGTAGTTGGAGCGGGGATAATCGGACTCACCATCGCTCGTCACCTTCTTCTCAACTCCGATCTCTCTGTTGCTGTCATGACGCGCGGGTCCCATGCTCTGGCGCTACTGGAGCTGGTTTGGCTCTGCACCCCCCCTCTCTCTCTTTTTGAAAAATTGACAGCAGCTGCCAAAATATATTGAAATGAAAGGAACGGAAACAAATACAAAAAAAAACCATCCTAGATAGTCAGCAGTACTGATCTCCCTAAAATACAACTCAATCGGACTGGTACCGTACCAGTACCACTGACAGTGAGCAGTACCGGCATCCTGATACGGACCGGTACCTTACCAGAAAGAGGCTGGTACCATACCAGTACCTTCTTCTCGGCAGAAAACATTATTACATCAGTAGTTTAAATCCATAAATAACTTCTATACTCACTGTTCTCTCTCTCTCAGAGCTGCGGTAACTATGAGGCTATTGATTGGTGATATCTATGGTTTAACTAAAGTATGACATCAAATTGGTTCTATTATAGTCAATTCATTCATTTATCAATTTACAGTGTATAGTCAATTCACACATTAATTTTTTTGAGAAGGTAAGGGAATTTTTTAAGAATTTGATATGTATAATTATATTAATTTTAAGAATCATTGCTTAGCATCAATGCACTTATATAATTTTATTTTAGAATTACATCTTCTACAAAAATTTTAGTTGTAAAAACATAAAAAGAACTTCTTTAAAAAGTTTCTCATGTATTTGCCGAACACCTATATTATAAATTTTCCCGTGGGTTAAAAGACCTTAGGAATTCACAAATTGATATTCCCATCAAAATTTCAATTGTCGAATAGGCCCTAACTGTCATGAAATCAGGTCAAGGATATATGGATGGCGCATAAGGCGCCTGGGACTGACACGTGGGACCTAGCAGTGAGGAGCAAGGATTTGTGGGAGGAGCTGGCTGCTGATGTGGAGAGAGAGGGTTATGATCCAGCAGAAATTTTGGGCTGGAAAAAAACAGGTACTTACTAAAAAAATTTTAAACAAATTCTTATTTTTTTGGGTGGATTTACATGTGTACCACTAAAAAATGTGTCGTAAAAGACTGGTTTTGAGTGGGTAAATATGCGAGTTATTAGAATTTAGGATGGTAAATACGTAATTATAGAATTTGGAGGGGAAATACGGTAATTTCATAGTTCTTGAGTGGTATATATGAATCCCCCACCCCACTTTTTTTATAAAGTAGTGACACCTATCTGACCTTCTATATTGATATAAAGGAAGCTTATTGATTGGTAGAAGCAGAGAAGAACAAGCAATGCTACAAGAAAGGGTGAAGGTTCTTTCTGAAGCCGGTTTAAGGGCACAATACCTTCCTTCAAATTTACTTCATTTGGAAGAACCAGAACTTGAAGTTGGTACAGAAGGTGGGGCCGCGTTTGTACCGGATGACTGCCATGGATGCATACAAGACCGTTTCCTTCATTGAAAAGGTGCTGTATCTCATTCAAATGTAAGATTGACAATTTCGTGGGTGAAATTTGAGCCTTGTCAGTATTTGTATAATTGTTTGTAGCTTTATTTGTCACAACAATATAACTAGAGTGAGGATATGGTAATATGCATATTACGGATCGATCCGTGCTATGGATCTATATCTCTATTTTCAAAGTTTAAATAGTCGATCTGATTCATTAAACATGATCTCCATATGAAAATTTACTTGTAGACAAAATTTTACATTTTTTAGAATTTTTTACTATTTTTTTAGATAGGTAGAAAATCATTGATTTTGGATGGTCCAGAATTTTCAAATCAAGTGATTTTCGACCTATCTTAAAAAATAGTAAAAATATTCTAAGAAATATAAAATTCGGTCTGCATGTACATTTTAATATGAGGAGAATGTTGAACGGTTCAGATCGACTGCTTGGACTTTAAAAACAGAGATATGAATTCATAGCGCGAGCCGTTGTGTAATATGCATTACCATAGCCTCACTCATATAACTAAGCCATAGTTTGCTTTAATCAACCTTTAATTGTGAATTAAGCTTCCATGTAATAATCTTTGTGTAATTATTCTACATTGTCCAATTGATCCTTATCTTGCACTTTTTGGGCAAAATTTGGCTGCATTTAGAGACCAATCAAATTGAGAAAGAGCAATTTTCCCTTAATGAAACTCAATCAGCATCACTTTTCTCACCTGGTCGAGTTGTTACCATACTGTTCTGTATGCAATTATAAGCTGGCTTATGATGTATACAAACTTTTGATTCATAACTTTATATTATATGATCTTTGTAGTAGGTCAACAACACTTACTGCTTAAAAGGGAGATACGCTGAGTTCTTCAATGATCCTGCAGTTTGCCTATTAAGGTCTGTTTTTTTAAATATGTTTCCAATTATTTTGTTGATCTTTTGATACAATGAAGGTTTAAAATAATTTACTTCCTCCTTACTTGTCACCTGGATTATTAAAATTTTGTTGTCCCAACTGTTGAATACGCATGAGATGACCAATTTATTACCACTCGTTCCTATTTTGAATTGTGAAAATATCCTATTTTGCTTCTTTCTGCACATCTATTTTGTCAAGAAAACAGTCTGAATTTTTAACGATGAGTTTGTTTCTATTATTTTTTATAGATTGGTAAATCTGTTATATTAGGCTTATTACTGGAAGCTTAATTAAATTGTAAGGGCTACTATAAACAGTTTACCACTTTTGGATATTTTTGACAATTTGAAAGGGGCTTTTTAATTATGCCAGAAGAGCACAAGACAACTGCAGCTGTTTAAACCCATTTCTCAAGATTAGTTACTGTTTTCTTGATTCCATGGGATATTCTGAAAGTATTTTACTACTAGTTTGTTCATGTTATATTTAGATCAGATAAAAATGGAGCTGTTGAAGCAGTTCAAACTAGTAATCACACCTTGTATGCAAGGAAGGCTGTTGTGGTGGCCACTGGTGCTTGGACTGGTTCTCTACTGCAAAGCCTTGTAAAACCAAATAGTGCGCCTCAGCTTCCCGTCAGGCCCAGAAAGGTCTTTTTCTATGGATATACTTCTCTCTATTGTACCAGTCGGAGCCGTCTGATCCGCATCAAGATTCGTGCTCACTTGATCTACACAAATCTTGAAGTTGTCTGCGCGAATCGTGATGCATATCGAACGGCTCCTTCCCTCACCATTAGGTTTGTTCGAGCATTACCATGTTGATTGGTTACTGCATTTTGTGGGGTCCAGTACTGGCATGTGCCAGCTGGACCAGATCCATGCTGATTAATCTTGTACTGAATAATTTTCCTTTTTTTTTTTAGTTGTTTACATGGTAAGTCACAACGTAAGTGAAAAATGCTATAAAAGCCCAAAATAAACCCAAAAATAATCTCTAGAAAAGAACCAAAAAAGAGAAAAATAATAACAAGCATTATAGTGAGGATGTAGTAAGGTTTCTACTACCACAACCTTCTACAATTCATGCCTAACTAATAGAACCTAAAGAGGTTTGCTTGTTTGATATTTCAGGGTCATCTCCTTGTGTTAGAAAATTTCAGAAATATCAGACTAAATCATGGTTTGATGGAGGTCGGATATATAGGCCATCAAACTACTACCACTCTAAGTGATATAAATCTTGAGGCATCCGAAAGTGATCAGGAGTTATCGATTTCTATGACGGCCACACAAGACGTTATGGGTAATCTTGTTCTAGGTAAACGTCTTTCTTTTATCATCTTTGTAAACATGTCTATTTTTGTCGGTTGCATGATTGAACTAATGTAATTTGTTATTTCAGGAAGTAGCCGTCAGTTCTGTGGATTTTCTAGAGAAATAGATGAATCTATTGTCGAGTGTATATGGAACCGAGCTGGGGAGTTCTTTCCAAATTTGAAATCAGTATCTCTTGATTCTAGCTTGAACCAACAAGTTAGAATAGGTCACCGGCCTTATCGTAAGCATGAACCATCTCTATTCTTGTATCTCTATTTATCAAATGTACACACTCTTTTTAATAGTGTATTTTTCGAAATGTACATCTTTCAAAGTTGCATGTTGTTCCCTGTTTGTTCTCAGTGCCTGATGGTAAGCCAGTAATTGGGCCCATTCCTGATACGCCAAATGTTTTCCTGGCAGCTGGACACGAAGGAAGTGGACTTAGCTTGGTATGAAATTGAACTTCAATTTATTATTCTTTTTTTTGGTACTTCACTGGTCAGATTAGTATATCAATCGCTAGTTTAGGTCCTAATCAAACAGCACTGTATGAAATTTCGAGAAACTGTACCTTTTGAAACCAACAATATATTTTCTGACCTTTGCTACTCTATTCAGGCACTGGCAACTGCTGAAATGGTGTCTGACATGGTTCTAGGAAACCCTACAAATGTGGACCCCATGCCTTTCTCCATACATGGTCGATTTTCTTCTAACTTATGATGTATTTGTTAATTTTCATTGTGACAATAATCAGTATTTTTTTT